>JAKELK010000260.1:0-84061 GCA_021525775.1 Lactarius deliciosus
TACACAACCAGGCAGCTGGGCGATGGTGGAAGCAGTGGGAAAATGGGATACAGGTTTGGGTGAAGAGGCTGTGCGGCAAAATGGCGGCATTAGAGTTACCGCGTCGGCGATAGTTATTTGTGTGTTTTGTTTGCATTGCACTCCTGCAGTGCCCTTGCTCAGCCCACTCTTGTTTCTCTTCAACTCCCCTCCTTTCCTCTCTTTCGGCATATATTTCTTCTTATTTTCTTGTTTCTCACTCTTCTACCAAAAAAAGGGAATGGGTCGTACGTTTTCCTCCACTGTTACAGCCGCTCCCGTTGTTATCAGTCCCGGCGACTCCCACGACGAGATCTACCCCCATTACACCCACTGGTCCTACGAAAACCCATGGGATCCCGACTCTGACGCCTTCTTTAAAGACGCCGTTTATGAGGCTGTCGTCTCGTCTATCCCCTTGGAGCCCATAACTCCTGTCGATAGCAGCGACGACTCTTCTTCCGCCTCCAGTGGGCGCGGCACGCCTGCAGAGCTGCCCCCCGTTCCCGGCCAGGTCTTACCTTCGGATCATGAAGTCAATCGATGGCTCGACGGCACGTCCCCCAGCAACGACGCTACTGCCGTCTTGGACGGTCTCCCCCCACTCCCTACCCCGCGTCGTCACTCGACCTCCGAGCCGAGACGCCGCTCGACGCAGTCTCTTGGCGTGTCTCCTGCTGCATTTGAACGCTTCCACGCCCGCAGACTCAGTCGCGCGCGCGTCGTGCAGTATCTCCCCGCGTTCGTCCCCGACAGTGACTCGGACACGGACGCCCCCGCGTCTGTGCGCCCAGGCGTAAGCGTGCGCACGTCGGACATCACTCCAATTCAGCTACCCTCGTCACACCACCCGCGCGGTGCGCTGCAGCACACGCTCCCTTTGCGACCCGTCACGCCGCCGCCCGCGCTGCACAGTCTGTCCCGATCCCCGCTATGACGCCGAACGGCGATGCGCTGCAGCCTTCGCCCCCTCCCAGCGTATCGCCACGCATCTACAATTGGTCGGTCAACGCATACGCTGCAGTGCCTGCGCCCGAGTCGCCAACTGTGCCGTCACGCATTCGCGTGCCCCCCTGCACGATGGCCAGTGTATTGATTTTGGTCTTGTTGGCACCGGGGAAGTGTTGGCGCGGTGAAATATCAGCATGGCGTCGCTCCCAGATTTTATCGGGTTTCGGCGGTAGTAATTTCCATCGGAAGGCACCTGCTGCATCAAAAAAAACAAAAAGGCTGAATCACGGTTCGATTCCAAAATTGGGCGTGCTGTCATTTGCCTTCTTCATCGTTCACTATCCCCGGTTTCTTTATTGCTGAATATTGCCGCTCTTTGTGTAGACTACTTGGTTTATAGCTAACATCGGCCTTTCTTTTCTTTCCTAGGGGGTATTCTGGTCGACTTGCTGGTTTTAGAAAATACTCTACCTTTGTGACAGTCACTCGTTTATACTTGCTCTCTTCTACTGCTACAATTGTAGGGATCCCCCTGCCTGTGAGCTGTTGTTTCGTCTCGTAGAATATATGTTTGCATATGTGGTCGTCGTGTTTTTAACTTCACAGAATGTATCGGTAACCGCTCCATCGATCGCCCTTCTCTCGCTTGGCTTCTTCGACACTCGCGAAGCGTCCATTTCTCTTCGCGCGCTCTTCACGTTCTTCAGCTCCCTCGTTCTCCCTGAAAACACCCTCAATCACTTCGTCACGCACTCCGCGATCACGTGCGGCGTTCTCGCGACGTAATAATACGTAGAACGCGATCGAAGAGGCGATGCCGATGGCAATGTACATGAGCACCATTCCATGGCCGAGGCGATACCTTGGCGCATCGGCAGCGCGGTACTGCAGGGCTCGAAGGTGAGCCGATGGACCGATCATTCAGGAAACAGAGAGAATGCCACGTACAACGTTCGAACTGACCGCACCATTGATGTTTCCACTGGGAAGAAGATAGGCTCGACCGGGTGATTAGAGATGCGGCGGTCCTGTGGACTCACAAACTAATGACCATTGCAAGCGACACGCTACGCTTATAGGAGCCCTCAACGTTGTTCGATACCCACGCGCTGGGGGACAATTGTCACTATACCCTTTACGATGCACAGAACGAGAACTCACACAGTGTTAGCTGCATTGCACACAAAGGTGAGTTGATTTGGTGACTGCAGCCCCCTTTCAAAAGTATTGCCACTTACGAATCAGAGGATAGATACCACTGACGAGAGAGGTCAGATCCCAAAGCATGGTAAGCTATGCCCACGTACCACGTAGCAACGTATACGGCGACATAGGACAAAGCAGCGGACTTGGACACTATCAAAACAATATAGGCTAGACCTCCTAAGCACGATAGACCACTATTCTCGATGTCAGGATAGTGTATGAGTAGGAGCCGCGGTAAACGCACATATTAAAAACGCCCCTCCGCTGGAACTTGTCCGCTAAGAAGCCGACGAGACAGGTGATAATACAAGCGAAAGTGTACACCGGAACCGTGAGAAGGTTGGCCGGTGTTGCTTGGAATCCTAGGTACCCGGTGAGAATGGCAACATTTTTGTGAGGACCTTATCATGGGAATGAACTCACCAAGCTAGTTGAAACAGAACCTCAGGTACAGACCCGTCATCTGATGATGACAAGGATAAGACGCACCTCCTTGATGATACTCGGGAGGAAAAGCGCAAAGGCGTACAGGGGCATGTCACACCCGATATAGATACCAACTAGATTGGTAGTTGCACTGATGAGCCCAAGGAAGCCGCGCATTTGAAAATGTGACTGAGAGGTCAAGCTTACTTGCGAGCCACGTTTTCCAGTCTGTGAAGCTGCTTATGATATTTCGCAACTTGAATTTCTCGCCGGCGGCGGAGAACTGGTCATCGTTCTGCAGCCTTCGAATAACCACGGAGCGCTCAGCTTCGGACAAAAAGCGCGCGGTGTCAGGAAAATCCTGGATGATGAAGAACGAGGCAGCGCCGGCAACAACCGTCGCTAAGCCCTCGAGGATGAATATCCACGCCCACGCGGGTTTTCCCCCCACCCCATCCATGTTTGAGATGGCGGCCTGATACGCAACAATAGGTCATGGATCGCTTATTCTGTGAGAGATAGGCACATACCGCGAGCAAACCGCCGAACGCGCCGGATACCGAAGCGGCAGAAAAAAAGACGGCAGCACGGATGCCGTACTCGGAGCGCTTGTACCAGCTGTACGTGCAAAGAGAACATCAGAAGGGTTTGGGTGTGGGTGACTGTCCAAAAAAGGTAATGGGGTGCGTACCAGGAGAGGTAGTATGTTACACCCGGGAACAAACCGGCTTCCATCATGCCGAGCATCCAGCGCATGGCTGTCCGTGGAGTGAGAATAAACGGAAGACATCGATCAGAAAGGCGGGCGCGTACTAAGAAGACCGCCATAGTTGTGCACCAGACCTTGCACAGTCTTGCGTACGGCCATTGAGACTCGTCCAGACCAGGAGATCCTACAGTATTACATACCATCATAATTCCCCAAAGAAGCATGAGTCCCGAGAGCCATAATGAGGGTCGGAGGCGCTTGAGGAAAATATTGGACGGCACCTAGAGGGTGTTGGGGCTGAATATAACGCTAGTGAAGCGACGAAGCGAGTTTCTCACCTCGAAAAAGGCATACGGGAAGAAGAAGATAGTAAGGGCAAGCAAGTACTGCTTATCAGTTAAGTGGAGTGTCTTCTCAAGCCCATAGAGCTATAGAAGGAGATAAGGTCTTCGATTAGAGGGAAGACGGGAAGGAAATACCTTCGCGTTTCCAATACTGGTACGATCTAAGAAACTGAGAAGATAGAGCAGCGACAACCAGGGGATGAGATGGAGGTCGATCTTCCTCACGAGCTTTCGCTCGTCCACCTGGGAGACGTCTGTTCCCGCGTTAAGGGCGATTACGTGGTCTTCTTGGGACACCTTCCCCTTCTCCCCAGACTCCATTGAGGGTGAGGGTTGCGATACGCGTGGAGTATCCATAGGTGCGGGCAAACGAATGACTTGGGAACCACCGTTTCAATGAGAACGGTTTTATGGAGGATCAACAAAAAAGAAGCTGAGACGTCAACGAAGAAGATGCGGCTGTACACTAGAACTGCGCTTCGCTAATTTTGAAGCGAATTCAATTCGTGAGAGTCGGACCAATTTTAGATAGATAAGCCAGTCTGGGAACGGCGTGGAAGGGTGCACTAAACCCGGTCCTCGCATGCATGAGAGATAAAACAACCATATTGAGTGGTTGCAGGCAATAGTTCACATGTTCGCACTATGGGGGCAACAAAACGAAGCGGGGCCCCACTGGGTTTACCAATGGCCGGCTAGCAGGGCCCGGCCCGATATCGATATGCCCAAAATAGGAAAGGTGGTTGCCCTGGCACCAATTTTCCGGTGCCAAAGGGACAGACGCTTTTCGTTCAAGGACAGCCAGATAGCGCCTCATAGCGGTCCAAGAAGGCGGCAAAAATCAGTTACAGTAAACTAGTTTGTTTTGTTTTGCCCTATTCGCAACGTGGTACGGAAACCGGCCTGTTCATTGAAGCTCACGAAGACGAGGTCTGTCAGCAGCAATGCAGCAATGCAGCAATGGAAGGAAGGACTCGGAGTTGGCACCTTTGGAAGTACCCAGCCGCGGCGCTGACCCAACAACGAAGACTCGGAAGTGACGGTGGCGCGCAAGCCAATGTATAACAGGTCGATAAGGATTAAAGCGATTTGTAAAGAAGAGTGATGCAGTTTTGGGGTGGATCCAGGAGAGTCAGTTGGAGTGACTTTTCCGGCCGAGGCAAGTTAGGCCGAGGTGTCCAACTTTTTTTTCACGACTTGCCAGTGGTGCCAAACCCCATTTTTCGCCGGTCTGAGGCGAAGCGAAGCATGAGCGGTGCCTTAGAGCAATGTCTTTGAGTGAGCGGGCAAGCGGCACGTGCTCATTCCTTTCTTGCGTGCCGCCACCTGCCCGCCCTCCTTTCAACCGGTCTGAAAAACCGGGCCTTTTAATTTTTCCCCGCCCACCACGCCCTTATGCTATGGATCGATGATGAGGGTCGCTGCAACCGTCGACACGCATCAGGTCGCTCCCGGAGGGTTCCCACCCACCCGTCGCGACCTCGCCTCGGCAGCAGAGACCTTCATCCCCGATCGAGAAGCGCTCCGCGCTTTCGCCCACTCTCTTTGCCCGTTTCCCCTTCGTACCGCCCGAGCACAGACTCTTATACCTAATTACCCACAACGCTTGTACATGTTTCCCCGAACCCTCGCACCGAATAGAAACCAATTAACCATCTTATCCCGACGTTGACAAACCCCCGTGCCGCGCCACCCTCATTCACCTCTCCCATCGCCCGGCGCGGCACGAACCCTCCCCTCGTAGCAGCAGAACTGCGACTCGCAAAGACCGTACCTTCACTTGTTAGAAGGCCCTTAGCTTCGTCTCGTAGGGAACTGATGCTCTTCCGTGTCCCATGCCAACTATCACCGAAGGCGCTCGATATTAGCGCACTACGGCCTAACTTACAGTAAGTTACGTGTTAGTGGTAATGCAAATGTTCAACTTATGCAAATTTCAAAGACTGCAGTAGATCGCCACATTCCCGTTGTCCTTTCAGCCCCAAAAAACCCAGTAGGTGAAGTAGAGATCATAAGAAAAAAGGGAGGTTTATCCAAAAATTCGACTGCAATGAGACAAAAAAAACGAAGCTTGGTGAAAGTAAGGACCCTGACTCCCAGATCCCGATGATGTCGATAGTGCCACGTTGTTCTGCTGGGCTAGGGTGCTAGAATGCATCACTAAGGTCACCTTTGGCTGATGTGAGGGGACACACACACAATACGCGCGATCGAAAGTGGAACGAAATCTCATTGTGAGTGCTTGTGTGAGTGACAAGACAGGAGTGGAGGTTCCTTAATTCCGCCACGCCACATGTACCGCATTTTCTCTGACTCGGACTTTGTAGGGAACGTCATCGTGACTGCCTTTAGCCGCCTTGGCTGAACCGGGGAGAAGGCGCTTGAGCTGGTGAACATCAAAGTTCTCATGATCATTCCGAGTCAACACCGTGGTTTACAACCCGGGTCCAGTGCTCGTGCTGATAGTCGCGTGGTACCTATGTGCCGTGCGCACGTTCTTCGGCCGCTGCCTTGCGTATGGAGCGTGGGCTTTCACGTATGCAAGACAAGGCACCGTCAATCATCACCGTCTTGTGCTCGGGATAGGACCCAGTGCTGTATCTGTGGAGCTGCGATAGGTGGCGGGGATTGTTGGTGGGGAGATCCGGGTGTTCGAGCTTCTAGGGTCAGCCAAAGGCCATAGTGGTATGTGGTGCCATATCTCTCCTGGCTTCTCCATGGTCCTGTGAAATAAGACGCAAGACAGGGGTGAGCTATCATCCGCAGAACTGTGCAAGGCGCAGCAGGACTCGGTGCCGGAAGATCATGATGAGGACCCAGGAGTCGATGTCGATGGCGGGTAGGGGTTCTGAATGAGGAGAGGGCGACGTGTGGGACGAAGCTCGGGAGTTTTTTCTGATGTGATGCCGTCATGGCCCACGATCTGCAAGCCCTTGGGTCACCACCGTTTCTTTTGAACATTTTCTCCACCAGCCACAGCGTGATGGCTGTACGCGCGCCACACTCGCCGCTCGCCTGTGGCCCCGCGGATGGATTCGGTATCAATGGATTTGGTCGTTGTTCGCTACTCCGTTTCGAGACGAGATGCAGCTGAACAACGAACTCTTGTTGCAATGGTATTCGTAGTCCAGTATAGACTGCGGCGTAGCCGAACCTAACAGAGGCCTGATAGGCCCGATAAACCCCAATAGTTCGATGTTTAGATGCGCGTATTGCCTCGCTTTTGCCTGTACGGATGCGGGCTGATATCCTAGGTGGGGTCATGGCTTTGCTCTACGTCTTGTCATAGGATCTACCGAACCAGAGGAAGACTCCGAGAAGAATACAATTGACGACGCTACCATAGAAAATTTACCCAACATATTATCTTTCTTGTTGTCAGTGAGACTGCCGGTGATAACGTTTCATCTCACAAGTCACTACACTTGCTTGCCCCCATCCTCTTCTCATATGATTTTGTTGTCGTGTTATGTATTACTTAAAGAGTCGCCAGTTCGAGTCTCGAGGAGTTCCAAGAGATCTGAAATGGTTTATTAACATTTATTCTACGACCAAGACGTGGATTCCGGGAGGCGCCCTGGAAATTTGACTAAGAACGGATGTGGACAGACAGACAGGCATAGGCTCCAGGTATTACGGGGCGTAGCCATAAAGGTTAGACAGGCTGGTTTGAACCAGGGTCTTCGCTGTCTTGGCCGCTGTGAGACGACGTGAGTTGCCAGTGTGGGCACATCATTGTTCAAGTTGGCCGCGATGAGGGCATCGCGAGCGTTGGTAGTCGACACTTCGGTGAGCTTGCACATCTCAGCTACGAGCTCGAAGGGTGGCACTGCTGCAAGTTGAAAATAGAGCCGAAGAGAGCCGAAGATGTGCGCGGGCACACTTGGAGCATGCTTGCCGTCGTGGTTTGCACTTCCACGCCTTTCAGATCTGGGCCTGTATCTGCGTGCTATTAATTACTAGCCCAGTACTCTACAAACGCGTATCGTACCTAAGCTGTATCATACAAGTTGTAACTACCAAAGCGCGATACGAACGAGTGTATGCCTAGGTAGCCCGCAAGAGTATAGAAGTCGTCATTCTTGTCGATCTCTCCATGTGAGGGCCATACTACTTGATCTTCTTCCATCTACCAGTAGTCCATTTCATCTTCGCCATACTCATCCCCGTAACTATCTGATCCCCAATTCTCCCATCCGGGCCATACATCGTCATCGCTACCTGTATCTGAATCATCTTCGTCATGGTCTTCTTCTACCCAAGAACTGTCCGAGTCGTCTTCGACAAAGAGGCCACGAGTCGCAATGTTCCACATGGAACCCATTTGCACCCCCTTATTGAGGGTTGTTTCGGGACCTAGGACGTCGGCCACAATTTCACTGAGCAGCTCGATTGCACGACTAGTCGCTGAACACTTGCTCAAGTCGAGCGTCTCCAATGGAACTCCCTGCTCCACGCGCTTCATGAGTGCGTCGCATAGACGGAGTGTCCTGCGTGCACTTAGTGCGATGTCGACCAGAACGAGTTCCGTCAAAGATGAGAGCAGTGTGCACTCGCGTTCCCCCCTGTCTTCTAGCAGCATTTCCGTGAATCCACGTGCTGCAGGGGCCCCCAGATGCACGCACTGGAGCAGGGACCATCTCGGCGCGTGGCGGAGCCAGGATTCCTTGTTGAGGGGGCTCATGCGGAGTAGTGAGGTGAGCGTCACGAGACTGTCCATGGGGAGGGCCATCATCGCAGCGTCAAAGACCTCCGCGTGGGTCCCAGGAGACCAAACCCTGCCCGTGACAGAGAACACCACACGTGCAGAGAGCATGGCGTCAAGAAGGGTAATTGGGGATGACTTGACGTCGATATTGGGCAGGGTCCCCACAAACATCTCGGCGCACGCTCTATGGTTGCGGACGACCACATTTTGTAGAGGTTGGGAATCCTGAGGTCCGTGGGCGTGTCGAGCAACATATGGGAGGATTTCTTGCACGTCGCTGCCGTCCTGGCTACAAGATGTTGCCGTGAAGCACAACTTGGTGAGAGCCGGTAGGAGGAGGTGAGCGAGTGCGAGCCCACAATCTCTTGCAGAGACGGAAGAAATATTTAGATGTGCGAGGGAAGGGAGTGTGATGGTGCGCTCGACGCCAGATGGGAGCAAGGCACCAGGAGGAGCAACCGGGGAAGCCGAATGAAGGTCAAGTGTCTTGAGTTGTGGCATTTCGTCCAGAGCATCCAACCAATCTGAGAGGCTCGGCCTCGCATCCTTGGTCGGCGTGTGTATCTCGAGGTATTTGAGGCCTTTCAGGAGTAGTGAATTCCAACTGATGTCGCAATTGTGGAGCTCGAGGTGAGAGAGCCTAGGGGCGGTGCCATCAAAAAGAGTGTCAGGGACGAATACTCGCGACGATAATAGTTCTCTGTCCCAGTGTCCCACAGTGGACAACGAAAGGTGTTCAAGAGTGGGGGCAGGTGATACAAGCCCTTCTAGTATTTCGCGAAAACGGAAGGCTTCTGCACTAATGCCAAGGTGGCATATGTGGGAGACATGCGTCTGGAGGTCTTTTTGGAACACACTGAATCGAGCATCATCCCACCAACCGGTGGGAACCTTTGCCTCCAAATACAATGGCGCCGTCTTCGCCCGAGCGAGGGTCTCAGCCACGCCAGCCGAAGTTAGGGTGGTGAAATTGACGTGACTCCAGAAGAGCGGTTGGTTGAGTGCAATCTCGCGCCAGTAGTGGCAGACATGGGTTACACGTAACCATGCTAAAGGGTCTGGCCTTTCACCCAGTGTCGTAAAAGATGACGCAACGGGTCGCAACATGGAGAAAATGGCGGCGATGACCTCGGTAGGTAGAGACGAGATGGGCGTGAGTGCGTTACGGCGAAGCTTTAAGGCTCGAATGGAGCCTTCCAACGATTTGATTTCAGCATCGACGACTTGCTGTTGGTATTCCCGAGAGTTTTCCTGGCTTGGGTCCATTGAAAAGCCAAGCATGACGGTGGCGATGAGGCAGCAGAGGTCAGCTGATCTGGTCGGCGATCAGGAAACATCATCCGACAAACGCTTACGTCGCTCTTGCTCTTGTATTATGTCCGCGCCTTTATCTCTTGACGAAGAAGCCCGTCTTTACACGACGAATGCTGAACGAGAGAAGTATGAGTCACTTGCGACCCTCTATGGCATTATCGTTGCCTTGGACTATCTGGAGCGTGCATACGTACGTGACTCAGTGACGGCGGCAGAGTGCGTCGTTCATATCCTTGTATCGTTTGGGGTGGGTAACGTGCTAAGGGCGGGAGACTAAGAGGTATTCACCCGCATGCACCCGACTGTTATCGCAATACAAGACCATGCTGAAACTGGTCGGCGACGACGTGCTGAGTATCGAGCAATTCATGAGTCGATATCGGGTAAGTACTAGGCTGTTTGCACCGTTTGCTTTTGACCCCATTATTATTTCCTTATGGAAGATGGATCACCCCGCGGCGCTTCATCGCCTCGAGGTCGGGGTGCCAGCGACTGTCGAGCATTCGAGTGAAGCAGGTCCCGAGACTGGAAAGTGGGTCGCAGAAACGACACAGGTCTTAACATTGTCTTTCAATCCCTGGTGTTTCACACCGACGTAACTTGGCAGAGCTTCATCACTTTTATGGACGCACTCAAGCTACGCTTGCGTGCTAAGGACCAACTACACCCAATTCTTCAGGAACTTGTCACAGGCTATGCGCGGTTCAAGGGAAGTAAAGATTGGGAAGGACGGAGCAAAATGGTTGGATGGTGCGTTTGTCGCAGACGCGTCAGGTTATCTACTCACCCCTCTACAGGCTTATCACTTTAAATGGGATGAAGGCATCTGATGAAATCACGGAAGAACAATCAAGACAGGTAGGTGTAGTTCCGGGTAGCTGAATGAACAGTACTGAAAAACTCGCCTTCCAGTTGATGTTCGATGTAGATCATGCCTACGCGGAGTTTTTCAGGAGCCTCAGCAGCAAGGATGGCCCACAGTGATACCGTGGATTCGCGCTGTTTTCTCGAGTACATGTCCTGTAATTATCGTGCCTCTTTTGCAGATTATATGCGTTTGGTAATCCGGCTAGCGGTCGTTTCGCGCATCGCGCATGACGTCATCGACCCTGTACATCTTATGGCGGGTTTTATCCCAAAGTTCAACTTAGCTCATAACTGTCATATGTCCAAGTCTTCCATAGTCAAAGCCAGACGTCGACTTCGGCGTGAGCGCCCTTCCGACCGCCTTCGGGGACTCCTTCTGCTTCTCTTCGCTCTGATATTCTCTGTATTAGTTCTTCTCAGAGGCTACGCCAGCCATTCTGCCGATCCGTTTTCAGCGAATACTTATTTCCCAGGATGGGATGTTCATCCAGCTGTTTTCAATCCTTCGAAAGCGCTCGATCAGACGTGGGCAAGTGCACTTGGACCTCTATATCAGCTCGAACTTGGGTCCGCAAAGGCAATCCCCAATTCTTCGGTCACCGTTGCTCTCCCCCTGACAGAAAAAAGTACACCGACCCTGGCAAGGACGCTCGCCGGTATCCTCGAGCACCCCGCAAGGATCGAAGAAGTCGTCATCCTTTGCCCTGAAAAGTTGTTGTCTAAGGCGCGACTGTCTCTTCGCCAAATCCTTTCCTCGTACAGATATACTCTGCCCACACAACTGACTTTGCTCCCTTGCTTTCAAGCAACTTGTTCTGCCAAGGCTCTCATTGACACAGCGTTCCATGCGTCAACCGACTGGACACTATTCCTCGGAGAGTCGGGTCTACAAGAAGTGAATAACGAGACCGGTTCTCTGCTTCTCAATCCTCCCGACGTGACATTCCCCCTTGGCCCAAAGGGCTTTTCTCTCGGGGAACGTAAGGAACCGTGCTTAGCATCCTATCGTCCCGCGGATTTTCTCATTCCCCCCTTCGTACTGCCAAGCCTCACGTTTTCTGACGAATGTGCCTTCATGAACAAGACCCTAGACTCGTGGTTGGCACTTGGACGCTGGATTTCAAGCACGCGGCCCGACATGATCGGCGGTGTCATCATTGGTCGAGAATCAGCTGGGGACAGTTGTTTCGCGTCTCATTCGGACGTTCTGAACTCTTTTGATAGGCAGCACATATCCACTCTTGGTAGTGGAGGCGATCACTTACATATCCTTAACCAATCGGCACAATTCTCAGATATTGGCCATTATACGCCTCACCGTCATTTCGGCGTTTTGTTCCCGACTCTCGACGATCTCATTGCGTTCTCCCAGGCAGCATGTGGCTTGGTGATTAATGGATATCATATTGATATCTTACTATATGCGCAAGCAGATACGAATCAAACGTTCATCGCTACGGATACGTGTGACTTGTACTTCGAGACGAGCACCTCCGGTTCAACTCCAGCTGACTCAGTGGTTTCATCCTGGTTGGCCTACCTATCTGATCCCCCTGATGTGTTCATCGCTTTGACAATAACGGATACGTACACTAATTCCCTGCTTCGTACTGTACGGAACCCCGCACTTGTGGCGTCTGTGGTGGTTCGGCTTGCTCGCTCCGACCTCTTGTACTCAGATTGGATGGGTACATTATCTGTCGTGGAGTGGAGGCGTACGTCGCGCCAAATTTTATATTTTCTGTGTGCGCTGACTTTGATAGATTGGAATGCACCTCGTGTGGATGTCAGTATCATCACGAACAACAGATCGCGATCGTTGTCGCGTCTACTCGGTTCCCTGGAAAGGGCTCGCTACTTCGGCGACTCCCTTGATCTTCGTTTCAACATGGAGGACTCTGCAGATGCAGACACCAAGCGACTGGCGGATAGTCTTAGATGGAAGCACGGTTCCGTGTTTATACATCACAGGATTGCACATGGAGGTTTGTTGACCGCCGTCGTGGAGTCTTGGTATCCACAATCAAATGATTCATATGGCCTACTATTGGAAGATGATGTTGAGCTTTCTCCCTTGTTTTATGCCTGGATTAAGCTAGCTCTTCTCCGCTACCGGTAGGATTTTCTCGTAACGGGCCTCGTTTCTCGGAGTTCACCGATCGTATTCCAGGTACGGCGGCACAAAGAACAAGTCACCACAGCTTTTCGGTATCAGTTTGTACCAACAGAAGAATAACGAACTCCATCTCGAAGGGCGGAGGCCCTTTGATGCTCGTCGACTGTTCAATAGTACTGGTATGGCCGCCCAAAATTCACCCTATCTATCACAAATCCCCTGCAGCTGGGGAGCCGTGTACTTCCCGGAACATTGGCGCGAATTCCACACCTACGTGGCAAGCCGCCTAACCGACCCATCACCCCTGCTTATTGTTCCGAATGTTCGTTCGAACAGATGGCAACACTCCTGGAAGAAGTACTTCATCGAAATGGTCTTTTTGCGCGGTTACACCATGCTCTATCCCAACTACGCCAACTTCTCTTCGCTGTCAACGAACCGTCTGGAACCTGGCGCCCACGTCAAGCGGCTACCGCGTGCGATCTTCGATAAGAAGCGCGCACAGTTCGACCTTCCCATCATTCAGCTCCCGGATGTGAATTCATCGGATGTTATTGGAACGGGACTGCTTGACTTGCCAGAGGGTGGGATGCCACCGTGGGATGCACTGCCAGTTCTCGATCTCCACGGATCAATTGTATCAGAAGGGGTGATAATGAAGAGGGGCGGAGAACGCCGACTCGAGATATTTGGTTGCACAGACCCGCCCAGGAAGCACGATGCACTGTCGTTGCTGTGCCTGCAACAGTCGACCCTGTGACCTATTCTTTTTGTTCTGCCGAGTCATTCTTTGTCCTGTTCCAACATCCCGGTCCCTCGTGTTTTTTTGCCATTCTCGGTTCAGGTCCCTACTAGCCCGCGAGTTGCCTTGATAATAATACACATAGCCAACCGATTAGCGATCACTCCAGCGAGGTGACCATGAGGCAATTAATTTGTTCAAGCCAACTAGCTACGAATGTCAAGTTGTGTGATCAGAAGGAGAAACCAGCACAGGTTAGGCTGTTCCCAACTTCCCGCGGCGCAGAATAGCCGAATAGTTTGTAACATCCTTAAATTTTCTAGTGAGTGTCGTACCTGGTACCACATAAGTTACAGGGTATGATAGCCTCGTGAAACCAGGCACTTCGACAAGCGACTTTCGGCTAGCGGAGGTTGCAAGGTGTCGGGGTTTGAACTGTGCTGCTAGCCGCGTCACTTGTCTAGAGCCTGGGCACACTGGTAGTGAGATTGTCGAAATGGACCGTGAGAAATTCGACTTGTATGATTTTTTTGTTTACTCAAGAATGATGAAAACGAATTTGCTCGCAAGTGGTATCACTGGTATCACCCATCGTGAATAAATGGTTTGGACATGTTACAGCAGTTTCCATATCGATAGGCCAAAATCCAGAAAAGCTAGTAGCAGGCTGAGTTTCGGGATCTCCCGTCGGCGTATTTGCCGAGACTTATCGTATTTTGGGGTGAAATAAAAATAAAAATAAAAGAAAAAGAAAAAGAAAAAGAAAGGGAAAGTCCAAGGGAAAGTCAACATTATTATGAGAATTTATGACGAGACTAAGGGGATAGATGCATGCCGCACTCCTCACCCTCTTGTTCTGTGGAATTAACATCGGCATCAAGGGACAGTAGTCTATTATGTGCATGGGACGTGGGGGGTGTGAAGCAATGCAAGCGGTTGCACAGGCTTCCGCGGGTCACAAGATGTTGAATATGGGTCCGTGACAATGATGGACATGTTGGTTTTGAAGGGATAATGCTGCGTGCAAGTGCAGCGAGGTCGGGAACAGAGCCAGTGGACATGGTGCCCTGCTGGATTAGGTGGTTATAGGCGGTCAGAAACTGTCACGCACGCTTCTGCACAACATGAAACTTCGCTGAGGTGGCCGCAGGGATCAGGAACGCGTTACTCTTGAGTTGCTAAGGACGCGCGTAAATGCAACACACTGGGGAGCACAAGGAATGAGCTACAGCCTACAACCAAGTGAAGCACGACAGATGAGGTGGCATGTGCTCATTCCTGCTGCCACACCCATCTGCATGTTCGTCTGCGTGTTCGAAGAACCAAAACTCTTTTACTTCGCCCACCCGCTACACCCTTCAAATTGTCGAGAGAGCAATAATGAGACTCACTGTCACTCACACATCCAACACGGCCCACCCATCGCGCCCCCTCATTTTCAATTGCAGAAGCCTTGACAGAAGCACTTCTTCGTGCTTCTGCCACTCTCTACACGTTCCTCTCCCATTTACTGTAACATTCACTATCATTGAGTACACCAAAGAACCAGTGTTTCTTTGACATTCGCTACCCGTAGTACATGCATGGACTTTAGACTATTGACCGCGCATTTTTTCCACTTTGCCGCACACCGCCTTTTCTCTTCCCTCTCAGCATGGCACTGGTCCTCCCTCCCTTTGGGGAGCAAACCAACAGCCTAGAAAGATCTCGAGAAACGTGACAATGATTGCCCATGGCAAAGATGTGTGGATAGGGCGATAGAAAAAAACAAAAAAGACAAGGCAACGCAAAGGTGACAAGAAAAAAAGAAAGGATATTTTTGTTGATCAGATCTCAGATAACTGGTTATCCTTGATCCCCGCTCACTCAGCCTGCTACTAGCTTTTCTGGATTTTGGCCTATCGATATGGAAACTGCTGTAACTAAAGTATGTATCTCGCAGTCTGTACCAAAATTTAGCAGAAAAAGTTGGATTCGTCACCGTCATCGTCTGAGTTGTCCGTCCCATCTCCTTCATCCAGGGCTTCTACACGCTCTTGCAAATCCGCGTCCATCTCGAGGTCAACGTCGTCGGCTGTGTGTAAGCTCAGGACTGGCTGAGTGTCATTGAGGGACTGTCCCATCTCTTCATCGAGTCTGAGTTCAAGTTCATCGTTGTCAGGGTCCTCGGGGTCATTGTGTGCCAGGCCATCATCCTCGCTCTGAGGGAATTCGGGAGCTATACGTGGTGTCAGCAAGTCAACAGTATGAGAGGGATGACCTACTGTTGCGTTAGGCCCGTCCTAACGATGCTCGACTTGAGCGGTGACAGAGTGGCTTGATATGCGAAGGACGACTTAGCGAATATAAGTACACGACCTTAGAAGGAACGTGACCGCTACTAGCACTGGGGCGAAGTCCACCAGGCGTACGTGTCGATGGGCGATCTGCCTTACTAAGGCCAGACGCGATAGCAAGCAAGAGGCGAGGAGAAGGCAGACGAGGAGAGAGGCGATGAGAGCCAGATAAGGATTCAAGAAGACCAAGCTAAGGAGCTCGGTCTTCGCACTACCAACTAGATATACAGTTGACGAGGAGCTTTGAAGCTCCTCCGGAATGTAAGGTACCCAGTAGCCATAATAGCTCGAACCCTACTACGACTGTCCTAGGTATGAGTCAAGTCCGTACCACGCGACATGTGATAACTACACAACAAGCTGACTGAGACGACTGTCCCTGACTAATACTAGGGTAGTCAGAACCCCCATGAGACTGCAATCCGTACCGATGAGTCCGATCGCAACATCACCCCCTTTTCAGGTGCGACGCCCCGACGCTCCGAAGCCCTCCTCCTCGTAGCGAACTCGCGTATGCTGTGGCTGCTGGGCGCTCCTCCTGCCCCTGCGGGTCTTCTTCTTCGTCAGCTCGTAATCCACCATGGTGCCCGCCTCATCCTCAATACGCTCCAACGCGTTGGCCATCTCCAGCCGGCGCCGACTGCCTGCCACCTTACCTTGGACCTCCCCTAGGGCGGCGATGAGGTCGTCGATGCGCTGGTTAAGGCGCTGCTGTTCTCGGTCAGCGAGGCGGTAGCGGTGGACCTCCGCCGAGAGGGAGAGATCGTGAAGGGAGTCGAGGCAGCGGTCGACGCGCGCTCGATCCTCGAAGGCCTCTGTGAAGAGGATCATGTCCGAGGCGGGGTACATGGGCTTGCCGCCGTACACGTAGTGGGGGGCGGCGTAGAGGGGGCGAGCGTAGACCTTGTCCGACTCGTCGATGATGCCCACCACCAGAGGGTCCGGCCCCATGATCACCTGGTGGTATCGGGCCTCGCGCTCAACCCCGTCGGGGGAGACGATGCGAAAGGGGAGGTAGTCCGTGCCAGTGTTGGCTTTGAAGCCACTGGGGACTCGTGTGTTGATGACGGCGAGGGGCTGATGAGTGGGACCTCCCAACACCCCGAGGTCCCGCTTGTACATGGGGGATCCGTCGGTGTTAAGCGAGTAGGGGGTCTCGCGCGGGTTGTCAGTGTCTGTGGTGGAGGAGATGAGGGGGTGCGTAGCTGGGTAGTCGTTGGGAGCGTCCTCGTCCAGACCCCAGTCTGCTGTATCAGGCGCCGATGCCTCAGCTGCTGCTGCCTCAGCTGCGCCCTCCGTAGCTGCTCGTCCCTCCACTCCTTCACTACTTCCTTCCATGGCCGCACGGGCCCGAACTCGGTGTGGTACTTGGACAGGTTCACTGTCACCGTGTCCGTCAAGGTGTGGAACGAGGCTATCTGCGGCCTGGCCCTCGAGTAGGGCACGCTCTTCTTCTTCGGGGGTCGCCTCGTAGGTAAGAGGCTGCGCACCGGGGGAATCGGCGTTTCCTCCAGCGGCGGGGTCTGGGAAGGCTCGGAGGACGGTGAGGGCGTCCTCGCGGGTGGCGGGCCCATGGGCGGTGGACAGGGCCCTGGTGACGGTGTCAATGGTGGACTGCGACGGGAGGGAGCAGGAAGACATGGTGCGAAGGTAGGCAGGATGGGAATAGGTAGCAGGAGTTGCTGGGGGACTTAGCTTGTAGTGGGTTCTTCTTATATGCGTTTCCCTGGCGGGGTTTAATGCTTTGAAGTCCTGGACGGCCTGGTCGGCGAATACTTCGCTCCGGTCGACCCACTGGTTCTCCGAGTCGGGATACCCTTTCCATTTCACGAGGTACTGCAGTTTCCGCGTTCTTCCGAATCTTCGCGAGTCTAGAATCTTCTCGACCTCGTATTCTTCTTCGCCTTCTACCAGATCTGGTGGTGGGCGCTGGTAGTTAGGCCCATGTGTCGCGGTCTCGTGGTATCTGGTGAGAAGGTCGGTGTGGAATACCGAGTGGATACTCCACTGTGTGGGAAGTTCGAGGCGATAATTGACAGGGGACATCACCTGTGCGACCCTAAAGGGGCCATGTCTTTTGGGCGCAAGCTTGGCGGTTGGCTGGTTGGTGCGCAAGTGGCGTCCTTCCAGCCACACGAGATCCCCTTCTTTGTACTTGGGCGTATCTTTGTGCTTGACCCATGACTTCTGTGCCTTGATAAGGAGGGCCTTGGCCTGCGCTCTGGCCTCTTGGAATTGATCGATTCTCAGCGCTACTTGGGGTATGGGTGATGGCCTATCAATCCAATCAGCGCGCGGATTGTACCCCATTAGGAGGTAGAAAGGGGACTTCCTAGTGGTCTCATGGGGCCAGTTGTTGTGCGTGAATTCCGCTATAGGGAGATAAGCCGCCCAGTTGTCTTGCCTCTCATTGGTCCAGAAGCGGAGGTACTGCTCGAGCCACTGGTTAGTCCGTTCTGACTGTCCGTCTGTTCGGGGGTGATAGGCGGTGGAGACATTCTGCGAGATCCCTAGGATCTTGCATAGTTCTCGCGTGAATTTGGATGCGAAGCGTGGGTCTCTGTCACTGATAACCTTGGAGGGGAGTCCGAATCGTAGGAAGACATGCTTAGCGTATAGGGCAGCGGTCCCTTCTGCGGTGATCTCTTCTTGACAGGGGATGAAGACGGCCGCCTTAGTGCAGTCATGATCCGTGATGGTGAGGATTGAGTCGAATCCCTGCGATTGGGGTAACTTGGTGATGAAGTCGAGAGCGATGGTTTCAAAGGGGAGTGCCTCAGGGTTTGGATAGATCGGGGACAGTGGTGCTCGGGTTGGTCGGTTGTTGGCCTTGTGCCTCTGACACTCGGCGCATCCTTTGACGTAGTCTAACACGTCCTGGGCGAGGTTTGGCCACCAGTAGGAGCGTCCTACCAGTTGCGAGGTTTTGTTGATGCCTGGGTGTCCGTAAACCGGTGGCGTATGGTGCGCAGAGATGATACTCCTCTTGTCGTATAGTCCGCCAGTCACTACTCGTCTTCCGTCCTTGTACCAGGTGCCTTCGATCTTCTTCAGCCGGTGTGCGTCTATCCATGGGCGGAGGTAGCCCTCGTCTTGATAGTACGTCGCGTCTGGTCGCTCCATCTCTCCAGGTTCTATTGTCAGGGTGTTTGGTATGACAGCCTCAACTTGTGTGGCTCGCACGAAGAGTGCGTCGGGGAGGACCACTACGTCCTTGTTGTCGTTACCCCCTTGGTCGTAGTCTGGTCTTCGGGAGAGTGCGTCTGCTCTTCCGTTGGCTGCGCCTTTGATGTGGTGAATCTCAAAGTCGTATTCGGATAGTTCTAGTACTTCCCTTGCGATGCGTCTGCTTATTCTTTGTGGCGACCTCCAGTATTGCAGGTTGAGGTGGTCCGAGAATACCTTGGTTTTGTGTGGGGAACCTGCGAGTAGGGGTCTCCAATGGCGGAAGGCTTTGACGATGGCTAGTAGTTCCAGGTCATAGATGTCATAGTTACGTTCTGCTTCATTGAGCGTCGCGGAGTAATAGCCTATGGGGTGTCGTTTACCGTCCTCTTTGCGCTGTAGGAGTACGGCACCCACCGCGAAGCCTGATGCGTCCACCTCCATCTCAAATTGTTCCGTGAGGTCCGGGTGTGCCAGCACTGGTTCGCTTGTGACCAGGGTCTTGAGCTTCGTAAAGGCGTCCTCTTCTGCGTGTCCCCACTGCCACTCTGTGTCTTTCCGCGTTAAGCGGTTCAGAGGTCGTGCGTGTGTGGCGAATCCCTTGATGAAGAGGCGATAAAAGTTGCAGAACCCGAGAAAAGATCGGACCTGTTTGACCGTGGTTGGTGTTGGCCAGTTGCGGATGCCGGCAACTTTAACAGGGTCCATGCGTGTCACCCCCTTTTCAAGGATTACCCCCAGGTAATCGATTGCCGGTGCATGGAAGACGCATTTCTCTGGTTTGAAGTACAAGTCATTGTCCTTCGCGATCTGGAGTATGTCACGTACGGCTGCGATGTGGCCCGCTCGGCCGTTCCGGGATGCGATGCCGATGTCATCCATGTAGACGCGAATGGTGGTGCCCAGCCGTTCGTGGTAGTTGATGGTGGGGCCGCAGAGGGAGTCCATCATGTCCTGGAAGGTGGCCGGCGAGTTGGTAAGGCCAAAGTACATGACGAGTGGTTCGAAGAATCCGTGGCGCGTTTTGAAGGCGGCCTTTTCTTCGTCGCCTTGCTTGATGCGGACGTTGTTATATCCCCAGCGGACGTCGAGTTTAGTGTAGATGTCCGCGTTTCCCAAGTCCGTGATGAGCTCTTGTATGAGCGGTAGGGGGTACTGATTACGCACAGTGAATGAGTTAATCTTTCGGTAGTCTTGGACCAGTCGCAGTTTCCCATCCTTCTTCTTGACGAAGAAAAAGGACGATGCGTAAGGGGATTTCGATGGTCGGATGTACCCTTTCTCTAGTTGCTCGTCAAGGAATTTGCGAAGGGCGATGTCTTCGTCGCGTGACATAGGATAGATTTTGCAGTCGATGGCGGTTGGGGCGTCCTTTCTGAACTCGATGGCATGGTCCCAAGGTCGCGAGGGTGGGAAGCGATGTGATTCCTCTTCGCTGAACACCTTCGCGAAGTCCGCGTATTCTTCCGGGATCTCTGTCGTGCCGGTGAATTGTTGTGCCTCGATGGCCAGTTCTGTGGCAGTGGTGCGTGCCCTGACTGTCTCCCATTCGTCGTAGAGCTGTTGCACAGTGTGACGCTTCTCTTCTTCAGTGAACTCGGTAGGGGCGAACGCGATTGTTACTCCTCGCTCCTCTGGGTGTGTTGTTCGGAGGACCACTGGATAGGCGTCTTCTTTGATGACGGCGTGTTGCCAGCTGATCTGTGGTTCGTAGGCGGCTAGCCATGGGTAACCGAGGACAATGTCCTCGTTCCCTGTATCGGTGAGTAGGAACCTCATTGTTTTGTGGGTTCCTTTGGTCTGTACGTCGAGGTCTGCGCAGTGCGTGATTAGTCCTGCTTTGTTCTCGGAGTTATCGATGTTCCATATCTTTTTGGGGGTCTCCAGTTCTTTGAGACCAATCCCCATTCGCTTCGCGAATGCGGGTTTAATGAAGCTGTCTGTGGCTCCCGAGTCCACCAGTGCTTTTACTTCGGCCATGTTGTAACTTGTTCGAACGGAAACTGGAATTCTCAACGATCGGTAGCGTGTGATTATTACAGAATTACAACGGAGCGCCCTCACCCAGGCCGACGGGTTCAGGCGTTTGGAAAACCCTCTTTTCCCCATAGTTCTTGGAGGACCAGGTCCTTTACTTCGTCTGGTGCTCCGGCTACTCCCTGGAGCCACTCCTGGGCCTGCTGCTGCGGGGTTACCGCTGCGCGGGCCTGTACTCTTGGTTCTTGGGTGTAGAAGTCCGTTTCCGACTTCCGACTACCACTGCTCTGCGCGTTGTTGCGATGCTGTGGGCAGTCGCGGCTGAAGTGTCCCTTCTGGTTACAGGTGTAGCAGATCACTTCCCTTGCGTCTCGGGGTGGTCCCCTTCCTCTGCCTCGTCCCCTTGGTCCTCCTCTGGGCGGATAGGGTGGCCTTTGTCGGTCAAGTATGAACTCTGCTCCGGCGAGCCTCCCCTGGGTGTCTTCTGCCTCTGCACCTCGTGCTCGCGTCCTGTCTGCGGAGGTGTCCATCGCGTTGGGGTTCTGGTGATGGGGGAGGTTCCTTGGTGTCCATCCGCTCTGGGGGTTTCCCCACGGGCTAGGGCGCGGAGTAGTTCTCGGAGTGGGTGTTTTTAGTGAGTTGAGACGTGCCTGTAGGTGCATGTACTGCTGTTGCTTCTTCATCGCCGCTTGCTTCCATGCTTCGAACGTGGCGGGTTCGTACTGTTCATAAACCTTGGCGAATAATGCCCTTGGTAGTCCTGCCGTGAATAGGTCTAGCGTTTGAGGGGCGTCGAGGTTGTAGTCAGCTTGTCGGGCTAGACGTTCAAAGGTAGCCACGTAGCTGTCAATGTCTCCGTCTTTCATGTGGACGCCCTTGCGCAGCTCCGCCTGCGCTTGCTCTTTCTCCATGGTGTTGGCGAATCGTCTGGTGAAGGCGCGAAGGGTCTCCTCCCAGAGGCGTCGGGTGTGTTCGGGGAATCCTGCCTCTGTCTGGCGCATCAGCCAGTCGGTCATGTACATCACCCATTCGTTAACTGTCTCCCCCTGGATGTAGCCGAGGAAGAGGAGTGATCGGCGGTAGTAGTTGCGCATGATGTCGCTCGTACTGTTGACTCCTTGATAGAGGTTCCATTGTGCTCTGAACTGCAGGGCTTTGGTGCGGTCTCCGTTGAAGACCATGGGCGGGTTGCCTTGGAGTCTGTCTGACGATCGAGGTGGGTTACCTATGGGAGCCATCCCCGGGAATCCGCCTCCCCCGGGTGGTCCTCCTCCGCCTCCGTGTCCTCCGCCTCCTCCGTGTGGGTGGCCTCCGCCTGGGCCTCTTCCAGGTGGTCCTCCTCCTTCGGGAGGGTCTGGTTCATCAGGTCCAATGGCCCTCATGAGAGCTGCGTCGTCTGCGGTCATTCGATGTCCTGTGCCGGGGTCGATGGGGAGTAGGTCTTCTGGGACTCCGTCTTGCGGTAGTTGTACCGGGTCCACTTGAAGTGCGTATGTTGGTTCTAACTGAGTGGTTGTCATCTCGTCTGGTGGGTGAACGATGATCTGCTCAGCTTGGGGTGCTTCGTTAAGCGTGATCCCTCCTGCTAGGTTTGCTAGCTCTTCTTCTTCTTCCGCGTTCACCTGGGAGAGGTGATCTTCTTCCGACTCTTCGCTGCTTCGGTCTGATCCGGAGCCTTCTTCTTCTGTGGTGCTTGTGGTAGTTGCGCCGTCGATGGGTCCCACTCTTGCTTGGGGAACTACCTCGCTCTCTAGGATATCGCACCGATAATCTCGTGTGGTTGGTCTGACCACTGTTCGTATTCCTGCGTCGTTTGTTGCGAGTATACACCAACAGGTATGTTCGAAGTTGAACTCAACTGGGTAGAATCGACTTGGTCGGGTAGGGAAATCAACGAAGTACCCGGTTTCTCCTCTGTGTGTCCTCCACCTAGCAGCTCTTAGATAGCGCGTGGGGACGTTCCGTTCTCCTCTACTGGGGATAGTATACGATTGGGCTCGGTTTCGGTCCCACCGATCTCTTGTTGTGGACGCCACTGTGTCGTTGGTGAGGGTTAGCTTGGTCTTAATGTTGCGTTAGGCCCGTCCTAACGATGCTCGACTTGAGCGGTGACAGAGTGGCTTGATATGCGAAGGACGACTTAGCGAATATAAGTACACGACCTTAGAAGGAACGTGACCGCTACTAGCACTGGGGCGAAGTCCACCAGGCGTACGTGTCGATGGGCGATCTGCCTTACTAAGGCCAGACGCGATAGCAAGCAAGAGGCGAGGAGAAGGCAGACGAGGAGAGAGGCGATGAGAGCCAGATAAGGATTCAAGAAGACCAAGCTAAGGAGCTCGGTCTTCGCACTACCAACTAGATATACAGTTGACGAGGAGCTTTGAAGCTCCTCCGGAATGTAAGGTACCCAGTAGCCATAATAGCTCGAACCCTACTACGACTGTCCTAGGTATGAGTCAAGTCCGTACCACGCGACATGTGATAACTACACAACAAGCTGACTGAGACGACTGTCCCTGACTAATACTAGGGTAGTCAGAACCCCCATGAGACTGCAATCCGTACCGATGAGTCCGATCGCAACACCTACAGGTCTCCTGGGGTTGTGTGGGTAGCACTGTCCCAACCAGTGGCTGTATAGTGCGGCGTCGTTGGAGAGTGCTGATTAAGCGATTGAACTGCCGGAGAGGGGACTTTGCACCCCAAGTCAACGCGGAGTAGCCCTCATCCATGACATCTGGTGTAGGGCTTTCGTCGTCTCCAAGGGTGCGGCCGAGGACTTCTTTGTAGACGTTGTTCTGCTCGAGACTGTCCATGAGTATCTTGATGTCCTTGGTGAGATCGGCGCTGGCGTGTCAATTCCCTTGTTTCAAACCCAGTGTGTTGTTTACCTCAGTAGCGAGTCGCCGAAGGACTTCGATGCAAGGCGAGATCGTCGCGAGCCATTCCCATGACGCACCACTGCCATGCGCTTGGTAGTAATTCTGTTTTGAGTCAGAATTGTTGAGCTGGAGGATGAGCAGCTCGCATGGCAACCACGCACCTTGATCCAATAGTTCAAGTGTTCTTGCATCAAGTCCAACTCGACGAATGAATTTGCCTTTCCGGTCGGGTTCACCAGCCAATTGTTGAGGACAATCCTCCTGCCGGTGAAGATGGTGATCAGCTGACCAACGTTGGAAGTAAAAATGTACGAACACGACTGGCTCCGGCCACACATGGGTGACATTATGAAGGAGATGGAGTACCTCGTATGCGTACTTGCTGCGCCCGCTCCCTCGAAAGCTGAGAGCCCAGAGCTTCAAGACCATTAGCACACGGCCGGAATCGCCAGATTTGATCGCATCGGAGAACTCTCGAAGGATGAGTCCATCACGCAGGAAAAGTATCGCGTTTTCGAATACCATGTCACCTCCGAGTGTACCTCTCTCCTGCTCTCCACGTGATTCCTTCCGTGCTTCATCCTCTTGACGGTGTGAGCAACGCAGATTGTTGACCACGCGTGCATCTGTAAAAGTATCAACAACGGCCTCTGCATGGCCACATAGCATGGACCAAGTCAATCCAGTCGACAACAACTCAAGTGACTGTGCACCTGACACCTTGAGTAGACAGTGCAGAACCCGTGCATAGAGTGATACAAAGATAAGGTCACGGCAAGTCCGAAAGGGTGGGAGAGAGGAGAGAATGATTGGCTTGCGTTGCAGCAATGTGTTGTGGGAAGCAAGAGATGCAGGATCCTTTAAGTCATGGTTTGTATGGCCAAAGTGTGTCTGAAGAAACCCGTTCGTTGCGGCGATCTTGCAGTGAAAAAGACCTGGGATAAACAGCGCCCACCGAAGAGATGATGCGCCGCCCTCGTTTCCTGCACGTGCGGCAAGTACGGCCCGGAGACGTGCGATTGAGAGTTGGTCTCCGGCGACAAGCTTCAAGTTCTCACAGAAGTCAGGCTTTGAAGTATCAACATTTAGCTCCTCCATCACTGCATCGATGACCTCTGCATTTCCCATTGTGGATGCCTCATTGATGTTCATAGCTGGCAATGGATGGATCTCGGATTTGTGAACGTCAATTCGGAAGTCACTCTGCGGCTCCATTGCTTGTAGGTCCTTTCGGAAAACTTGCAGTCTTGGGCCTCCGTATTGGACCGCAATCCGAAGAACGGTGTGAACAAGACATTTTCGGTGGAATGTGTACTCATCTTCGGTAAGCACAATGTCGCTTACTTTCAGCTCTGGTGCTGACCCGAATCTTCTTTCCAGTTCAATAGCCCTCAAGTCATCAATGCTTGCCCGGAAGAGTGAGACAATCGTCGTGCATGTCCCATTCTCCATGGAGTCTGACGTATTTCATTTTAGTACCATCACCTTTGGTATTTTACGAGAACAAACCGGTGCGTCCGAGTATCTGTTCTGCTGCCTTCCAGACCATGTTGATATTGTCGTACACAAGTACATACAGTCCAGATGCAGCCACCTCGCGTGCAACCTTTCTCATTGACTCGGAGAGGGCTTCAAGTGTCCCGAGGCGATGTTTATGGCGGTGCACACCTGGACCTGTGCGGGAGGACGTTGCCAATTTGCTGGTAAGTAAATTTGCAGCCTTGTTTCCTCGCCCAGCAAGTGTTACATAGCTGACAGATAAACCCAAGTGATTTGTGACGCTGATTTGTTGTCTTGTAGCACCCGTTGAGTATAGGTATAGCCCCATCACATGGCGTGCATAGCTATTCTTCTGGCTACGTGCCCCCAGGAGGTTGAGAATAACGAACGCGGCTGCCTATGGTAGATGTAAGTTCACACACCGTGATTGACCCGAGCTGTCCTCACATGATCTTTGGCAGCCAACTGCACCTTTGAAGCGCTTCCTACTTGCTGATTTGTGGTGATGGCGCCCACCAATAGCCTGAGAAATATTGGACAATGCCGCCGAACCATCGCTTTAAGTTCTTCAAAACCGAGGCCGGACGCAAATGACGAATCGATCTCGCGTTCTGTGATTCGTAAGTCACCACTTTGGGTTGCAGCGTTAACTTCCTTTTTGATAGTCTGTAGCACTGTGGACTCCGCCCAGCCTCTGACATCTTTTTGAGTTGTCCTCTTTACTTTACTTGATGCGAAGAAGTCAAGCAGGCGTGTAACAAGAACTCTGTCAGCAAAGAAGTTCTCGTGCCGCCATTCAGGTGTTTGGTCATCATGGAAGAAAACATATTCGGTGAGTTCTGCAAACGTTAGTTCATTTGTCGAGAGAATGTCTAAGCACTCCTTGAAGGCAGCTGTCTGGCTTTTCTGTTTTTCTTCCCGCGCCTGCTTGGTACGTGCACCTCGCTCTTCATCTCGCCTTTTCTGAGCTTTTTGCATCATGTCGTAACGGGTTCGGATTGGAGACGATGGTATGAAACTATCCTCGCTACCACCAGTCTCTGAACGTCTGTTATTTAGATCAAATCCTCGGGCCAGAAAAAACAATGGCGGTATGGGGGCCAGTGTTGGTGATTCTGGAGGCGACGATAGAGGTGACTCAGATGATGCGCGCATGGTGGGAGGATGATCTTCCGATTCGTCCAGCACCGTAAGAGGGGATGAAGGTCCTATAATGAGCGGTGACGAAGGAGGGAGTAGACTGTCCCGATCTTCTCCACCAAGGTATGGACGCTGTTCCATTTTGATAGGCTGAGCGCTGATGGACTCTCTGTAAAATGGACAGATCTCATGTTATTATACTGTACTAAGGGCTCGGAATACACTGACTATGTTCGCAAGGGTGAATTGTCTGCGTGCGGAGGCTTGAACGCAGAGCCTTTTTTTTTTTTTTTAGTATCACACGCTTTCTGAGTCCCTTGCTCCGAGCAACAAAATTTTCAACTTGTCTCTGAAGTTGTCGTCGTCATTGACCCCTCCTCTCCCCACAGCTGCCCCTTTCCACCATGTTGTCACGCTCAAAGCACATTGAAGGCAACAGTAGTACTGCGCTGACACGTGAAAAACTGACCCCTGAGCAAATATCTGAACTGCACGACGCAATGCGAAACATGCTCGGTGGAAGAGAGCCACGCAAATTTCAGGTTGAAATGGTACAAGCTCAGGAAGAGGGTCAAGACGCTCTTTGCCATGCTGCTACTGGCAGCGGAAAGACAGCCATTGCTGCAGGTCCGTACGCTCTGGCAAAAAATCAAGGGCGTGTCACGTTTATGGTCTCCCCGCTCATTGGGCTTCAAAATGAGATGGTAATGTGGTCTCCTGTCTCCTGTCTATCGCAATGGCAGAGACTCACGCTCCCACACAGGTTGAGACCTTCAAAAGCGACTTCAATCTCATGGCGATAGCCATCAACAGTGCAAGGGGTCCATGTACACCAGATATCGTAAAGGTGAGGATTCGATATCACATTCTCCGGTTCCACTTGATAACATCAGCACTAGGATATCTGTGCTGGCAGCTACCAAATTGTCCTCGTCTCACCTGAAATGATGTTGTCTCGGCGCTTCATCAACGATGTCCTTCGCAATCACGACTTGCACTCTCGAGCTTATGTGTTACGATCCTAGCGGATCGTTCGCGCTTAAAGCTAAATCGGGTCGGGCGCAAGCTCGAAGACTGCCAGACAACTCGGATAGAGTTATCCTGGAGCTTCTGAGTTGGGGAAGACTGGGGCTTTGCTGTAAAGCAAAGGAGAGGGGAACAAGGCGAGTTTGTCAAGCAAAGTGCTAGGAATTTATCATAGACTAGCTAAGGAGTACAAGCTAGTCTACTACATCTTATATACTCGTACAACCTGGTTTTTACGGGACGGTTTTTTACAAGGACGCGTAAGTGCCAGCGAGGTAGGCTCGCTGGCAAGTAAGCTGGCAGCCACGTCATGAGTACGTGTGGGTCATCAGTCCGAATCCGGAAACGTTTACGTGGCATGTCACGTGACCGTGACATACGCCCCCTTCTTGCCTCGTTCGTCCTCGAACGAACCTAGTCTTCGGCATTAGTAAACCGCGCCCAGTCAATGGTGTCATCTTGCATGTTTATGCCGCGCGGGGCCTTTCTCGCGGTGTCGGGGTCCGAGGGTGTGGGTCGGCGAGCTCGGGGGTAAGGGTCTGCTCGGCGCGCGGGGCGCTGGAAGCGTTGAGGGTCACGCTGTCGCCACGGACAGAGAGTTTTGACGTGGACGTGAACGATAGGGACGATGCACCTTCGGAGTTGCTGGCACTTCTCGTGCGGCGTGCGACACTCGAACGAAAGGTGGTCCCGGCTTCCGCAATAGACGCATGCGGGGAGCTGGACGTCGTCAGTCGTCTCTTCGTCGTGCAGTTGGGGTCGTTCGAGTGCGTGTGTCGGGGAGAGCAGTCGTCGCGGCTCGAGTCTGGGTAGTGGGATCTGATGGAGTTGTGGTTCGGGGTGGAGTCGTCCGCGTCGTTGGTCGAGGGATAGGGTCACGACGGGTTGACCTAGGGCTAACGGCTGGGCGAGGAACGGGGTCAGGCGCGACGGGACGTTGGCACGTCGCAGACGTCCTTCGATGCCACGGTTGAGTGCGGCCCAGTCTGCCCATCGGCGTTCGCACTCTCGCATCTTGGCGAGCAGCTCGTTCTTGTGGGACATAGCTTGTCGGTACCGCAGGACGTCAGCACATACGCCTGGGTCTGCCAACAGCACCAGGGCCTTGTCGACTTCGTGGCGGGACGTGAACTGCGTGTCGTATATCTGGAGGTCTTCGTCTCCTTCCTTGCGCTGGGCGGCGGGTTGGTCGTGGGCGTACAGTCCCTGACTGTATGCTGGGAAGCCGTAGCCCTCGGACCCTAGCATGATCGGGCGTTGTTCTGGGTCGAGCGTGAAGCGTAAATACTTAGCGGGCCCGCGCCCCCCCGCCGTCAGGGGGATGTCCATTGGGTATTGCTCTTCGGCGTAGGCGGCACGCCACGAGTCCCCGGGGGACTGGTTGACGTCCTCCTCCAGTTGGATAGTGTCGGGGGTGAGTTGTTCCGCGTCGCCGGTCAAGAGGCGCTGCGCGGTCTGTTCTCTTGCGCGGGTGTATTCTACCGCCTCTCGTTGTAGTCGGCGTCGTCGTCGGTTTCGGGCTTCTTCGGGGCGCATGTGGACGTGATTGGACTGGATCGTTGTTGCCCCCGCCATGTCTTCACGGGTGGCGGGAGAGTCGTTGGTGGGGTTGTAGTAGGCTCCTACGTTCGCCCAGAGCCAGACCTGGTCTTCGATGTTGTCGTGAATGGTCTGTTCTAGTTCTGCCTCGTCGAAGTAAGGGAAGTGCGGGGGTGGAGACGACATTGGGAGGAGTTCGATGGATGCGATTTCGATGGTGTCAAGCTGCTCTTCGTGGTAGGCTTTTATTCGCTCTGGGGCGTGACCATCGGTAGCTTTCTCCCAACTGTCGCGCGCTGCCGAGAAACCCTTCCAGCGTATCAGATGGGCTTTGCTTCGGCCGTGGCGTCGTTCTCCAAGAACTCGTTCGACTTCCCCCTCTTCTTCGCCGTCCACGAGGTCGGGGTCTGGTTCGTCGACGTTCGGGTTATGCGTTTGTGTTTCGCGATAGGGTGTCAGTGGCCTGACGTGGAACACGTCGTGGACCTTCCACGTCTTGGGGATAGCGAGTTGGTACGCTACGTCGGAGAGCTTCCGTGCTATCGTAAAAGGTCCGTAGCGTTCTGGGGCTGGTTTCGCGGTGGGCTGGGTCGTTCGCAGATTAGTGGCGTCGAGCCAGACCCTGTCGCCCCTCCGACACGTGGTGAACTTTGACGTGTGTACCCAGGGTTTCTGGGCTCGACTCATGGCTTCGTGCGCCGCGTGTCGCGCCTTTTGTGCCAGTCGTGCGGACGTAGTCAGGACGTTGGAGTCATTGGTTTGTAGTTGATGTCCCGTCGGTCCGCATCCCACGAGGGGGTTGAACGGGCTTTCTTTTGTTGTTTCAGATCTCCCGTTATCGAGCGCGTATTGAGCGACGGGGAGCCAACTCGCCCAATCGTTCTGCTGGTAATTTACGTAGATCCGTAAGTAGTTCTGTTCGATCTGTAGCTCCCGGCACAGTTCTTTCATGACTGCCACTGTAAAGCGCGGGTTTCGGTCGGATATGACTCGTCGCGGGATTTCGTAGCGGAATAGGACGTATTGGAGATATCTTTGAGCAATCAGTTCTGCGGTGCTGGTTTCGTTGCACGTTACGAACATACTTGCTTTCGAGCACGCTGGGTCTGTGATAGTGAGAATCGTATCGTACCCTCGCGACACTGGCAGGTTGGTGTTGAAGTCAAGTGCAATCACCTTCAACGGCAGTCTCCGGTCGTTGTGTAGTATTGGCGCGAGGGGTGGTTTCGGTCGTCCGGGGGGTGCCTTCGTGCTTTGGCACGTAGCGCAACCGTAGTCTGTTATCGACTCTTTCATTCGTGGCCACCAGTAGTGTCGTTGTAGTCGGTGCAGAGTTTTCGTGATTCCTGGGTGTCCTGCGGTCGGCGAGTTGAGCGTGTTATGTGCCGGGTCGTCTCGCTGCGAAAACGGTGGAAATGGTGAAAATACCCCCCCGCTGAAGGCGTCAGCTTCCATGATGACTACGCGAGACAGAACGTGCCCCCTCGCGCACAGCGTCGTAAGACCGAGACCGGCGAGGGCGGGGGCGGGGGCGGACAAAGTCAGAAGAGGCAAGGTAACTGGGAGTACGAAGGGAAGTCCGTCGCGGTTCTTGTTCAATCCCTGTGAGGCGGCTGGGCCGAGGGCAGCGGTTATCGAAGGTCGTCGGCGAAGGACAAGATCGCCGCTTTTGTACTCCTCTTGCGTGCGTGCGGGCGCGGTGGTGGTAAGACTGAAGGGTGACGATGCCACAGTTTGCAGTGAGAAGGCATCATCAGGAAACGAGTGGTGGCGTCGCACTGCGCTAGTGTCTATAGAGAAAGCGGCAGCGGAGACACGGTTGCCGTACAGATCGCCCGTGCTCCGACCACGCGGCAGGAAATATCGTGAGGGTATAGTCCCAGCCCAAAGTCGCCACGCAAGGGCTTCGCCGAGGGTACGTTTGCAACGGTCGGTCTCTCGCGTCGGGAGATCTGCCAGCTTGGCCCCTGCGCGGTTGGAGCGTCGTTCGCTCTGTATGAGCCCAGGCGTCAGAATCAGTGATACCGAGGAGGCCCGACGGGGGTACAGCCACGGCGGTGGGATTGCGCTCTCTCCCGCAAGTCCGTCTACGCCGGATTTCTTCTCTGCGAGTGTGGATGTGCCTTCCGTGTCGGGACGTTTGCCTCTTCTCCCGGCTGGTGTTGCGAAGTCATCCGATGAGGGTGGTCTCGCCTCGGTGTCTGTGATCGGATGGAGTGATAGACGTTGTTCTGGAACTACCTTGGAGTCGCTCGATGTCAAGTTGGGCCGGTGCGAGGGCGTAATCGTCGCCCAGTCGTGCCCCTTATCGATGAAGGGTTGGACATTGTACCGCGCTTCCCCGTAGAAGGTCTCGTCGTCCTTACGTTGCGGATGGGCGTCATGGTCGCGCTGCGGTGGGATCCCGTACTCGTCGTCGGAGTCTTTGGTTCTGTACGTCAGACCTGTGGGTCCGTCAGACGGGTCAGAGGGGGTATCTTCATCATCGTCCTCGATCCTCTTCGCGAAGGTCGGCGTTGGTGAGTATACCAACGCGGAGGTCCCTGGTGTCAACACCCGCGAACTTTGCATGAATTTCGACGCAAGCATCAGTGACGCCAAGAAGGCCCAACAGGGACACAAGGAAGGCGTCGGGTCGTTAGGTAGGGAACGCTGTCCACCGTTGGCGCGTGCGAGCGGAGGAGGGGGTAGGACAGGGTCGGCGTCTCTTCTTGCCGGCGCGGGGGGAACTGCGACCTCTCGCGTTACCACGCGGGTCACGTCGACGATGAGTCTTCCGCTTGTCGGCGTCTGGGCTGCGTCCCCTGGATATTCCTCCTGGTCGTTGCCCGTAGGCACGTGGCACGTTACCGTCACAGTGAGGTTGTCGTTCCGCGGGTCTCCTACTGACGGGACTGGTTTGGGCTTTGCAGCAATTTCGTGGTCCCCGGTTGCTGTCGACGGTGACTGAGTATGCTGGGAGTCGTCCGAGTTATGGGGACCGTCGAGTCTCGTCGTCCCATGCTCGAATCCGCATTGCGTGCTTTCCTCGTCTGTGTCGTACTCGTTGTCTGACCTTGCGTCACTGGTTGTTGCGGGGTCTAAGTCTCCTCCTTCCGATTCGTCTGTCGACGGTTGGGCCGAGCTCAGTGCGTGAGTGCGGGTCGTTACGGGTCTGGTTACTAGAGCATGGTGGTCGAGCGTTGTGTCGTCGTAAGCTCTCGTTGGCCGGTCCGTGACGCTACTGATCTCCCGCCTCTCGTCGATTTTTGTTGGGTCGGCGACCTCTTCTTTGTCGTTGGTCGTTGTGGGTTGGCAAGGGTCTGATCTTTCGTTGTTATCTCCTCCTGTCAGGCGACCGTCATGCTCGTTGTGGACGAACTCGTCGTCTTCGTGCTGTGGACTGACGGTAGGGTTGCTTGGGTACGTGCACCGTAGCGATATCTCGTACTCCTTGCGTTCTTCGTCGTCGACCTCCGGGTCGTCGGGGTTGTTGAGTTTATGCGTCCCGTGCGCAACTCCGTACCCGGCGTCGCTTTCTATCGGTAGATGCGCCTCGGTGTCGTCATCCTCTAAAAACCGACTTAGCATCGCCTCCCGATCGTCTCGGGTGAAGGCGTCCCATAGTTCCTCATCATCGAGAGTGTCGCCCGGCGTTAGTAACGTGTCGTCTACCCCTGCGTTCAGGAGTTGGATCGGTCCGGGCGTGCGAACGAGGACGGTCGTGCCCACGGGGCGGGCCTCTTCCTCGCGCGTCTCTGGACTGTCGCGGCGTCGACTGCTTTTGATCTGTGTCAGTATCGTCCACAGGTCTGCCTTGGTCAGAGGCGCGCTGCTCTTCGCGAGGACTGTTCGTAGTTTTTCTCGTTGCTCGTCCGTCAGTGTGTCGATGGCTGCGATGGGGTCGTCCTCTTCTGAGTCGCCCGGTGTGGGTCGTTCCGTGCCGGCGGGAATGTCTGTCACGACGTGGTTATCCTGTCCCGACATATTCGTCGGGGATCGCATCTGATCAGGCACGGACGCAGGTGGGATCGCTGTGGGGTTTGTCTCTTCCCCGCGCGTTTCTGGTTTGTCCGCGTCGTCATATTGGCGACCTCTGACTCGTGTCAGTATGTCCCATAAGTCTGTTTTGGTTAGGGGAATGTCGCTTTCCGAGAGGACTTCTCGCAGTTTCTCTCGCTGTTTGTCCGTCAGTGTGCTGATCGCAGCGATGGGGTCGTTATCCCCCGAGTCGTCCGGTGGTGCGAGTTGCCCTTTGTCTGGACGTCCGCAGTTTGCGCCGTCGGTCCTTGTCGTCCTTCCGGTGGCGATGAGGAAGTTCCTCCTACGCTCGGTTCGGCGTACCAACGTTGCGTCTCCACGTGTAGACTCGTTTACGTGGGCTTCGACTTTGGCTGTCCCGAGCCGTGACTGTGGGCCCTCCTTCGATGGGTCGGGTCTTGAGTCCCTTGACAGGGTTGGCACCGTGTCTTTGCCCGTCGTGCGTTTTCGTTTGTGGGTTACTAGCACCCAGGCGTCAGGCGACCTGGTTGTATGGACGTCGTCGTACGTTGCCTCTGAGTTGAGCGCTGCGTATCGGTTTCGTCGAGCGTTGTTTGGCTGTGTCGTGGATCGGAAGGTACTCCTCTGGTAGTCTCTGTTGCCCGTACGTGTGGTGTCCTGGCGCTGGTCGGTACCGTGCTGCCGAATCGTGGTTTCTCGCGCCATACATTCCGCGAGAGTTCGGTTGTCGTGTGTCGTAGTTTCCCGCGCCATACATTCCGCGAGAGTTCGGTTGTCGTGTGTCGTAGAGCTCCGCGCGAGTGTCATCCGCTGTCCGTGCTGTAACCGCGGTGTCTGTCGTGTCCGTCGGGTCGCGTCGTTGTCATTCGTTGTGGGTTCCCGCGCCATACATTCCGCGGGAATTCGAGTGTCGTTGGTTCGCGCGCCGTACATTCCGCGCGAGGTCGAGTAAGGGAGCTAGTCTTGTGTTACGATCCTAGCGGATCGTTCGCGCTTAAAGCTAAATCGGGTCGGGCGCAAGCTCGAAGACTGCCAGACAACTCGGATAGAGTTATCCTGGAGCTTCTGAGTTGGGGAAGACTGGGGCTTTGCTGTAAAGCAAAGGAGAGGGGAACAAGGCGAGTTTGTCAAGCAAAGTGCTAGGAATTTATCATAGACTAGCTAAGGAGTACAAGCTAGTCTACTACATCTTATATACTCGTACAACCTGGTTTTTACGGGACGGTTTTTTACAAGGACGCGTAAGTGCCAGCGAGGTAGGCTCGCTGGCAAGTAAGCTGGCAGCCACGTCATGAGTACGTGTGGGTCATCAGTCCGAATCCGGAAACGTTTACGTGGCATGTCACGTGACCGTGACATTATGCCATCATCGTTGACGAAGCACACTGCATATCCCACTGGGGTGCTGCTTTCCGAAAAAAGTATGGTTCACTAGGAGTAGTCCGTGCGTTCCTACCAAAACCAACTCCTGTCATCGCTGTCTCTGCATCGCTTACTCAGAGAGTCTCCCGCGACATTACCCAGAAGCTTCAATTCCAAGCCGGGTATGTTTACAAGAACCTGGGCAACAATCGGCCCAATGTCTCCATCGTCGTCCACGCTATCCATGATCCATTACACTCATATACCGATCTCGACTTCCTCGTCCCAGCAAACATCAGACAAGGTGAAGACCTAAAGAAGACATGGGTTTACGCAGACAATATTGAGGTTGGTGCTGAGATCATCGACCACCTACGTATGCTACTCCCGAAACACTTGCATGGTGTCATCCGCCCATACAATGCCGTACATGGCATTGACTACAGAACAGTGGCCATGGATCAATTCAGATCCGGGAAGATTCGGGTACTAGTGTGTACGGATGCTGCTGGAATGGTGCGTCACACATTCTACACATTTTGCCTCAGCTAATTACTTTCCAAACAGGGCTGTAACATCCCGGATATCGACATCATCGTTCAGTGGAAGCTACCTGGAAAACTCTCAAGCTTTGTTCAGCGTGCTGGGCGCGCAGCTCGAGGACCAAACACCGTTGGTCTGGCTGTACTTCTTGTAGAGCCAACAGCGTACTCCATCTGAACGACTCAGCCAAAGAAGCGTGGCAAGAAAAAACAAGAGGTCGCAGATATTCCAAGTCGACCCAGTGAAGAAAAAGACTACGCTCGTAGTCATGGCCGCTTTCGGGGAGCTCGGAATGCCGCAAATGATACGCTCACTCCCCTCAGTGACCCACCATTCTCCAAGGACAATGAGAGCGAAGGAGCCTACATTTTTGTTCAAGCAACATCGTGTCGACGCAATGTCCTTCGTACTGTTTTCATAAACCCAGCACCACATTTGTTTTCAAGTTGATTTTCTAACACCTTTTGTTGTCTCACGTGCTCGTTCAGAACCCATCGTCCCTTGCTGTGATGTCTGTGACCCCAGCCTGTTGGATCTGGTTCGACCGGGGTTGCGGCCCAAGACCACGACAAAGAAGCTTGCGTACAGAAAACAGCCCAACCTGAAGATTGTCTCCGCACTCCGAAGTTGGCGTCAAAAGGTTTTGATTGACGACAAGCACCCACGTTACCTCCCAGCGTCATATATCCTCTCAGAAGAGGCCATCAACAAGCTCGCGAGCCTTTCGCCGGGCACAGAATCGACCATTGAAGGTTACCTCTCGCCGCAATGGGTATTCTGGGTGAGGTACGGCACAGATGTCACCACCATCATCATTTCGTCTCAACCTCAATGTGAGAATGCCATACCCGATCTACCCACCAAACATCAACACAATGCGAGTCTAGGTGCAGTACATGGGAGCGGGACTACACAGTACGCAGCCCGCAACCATAAACGGAGGAGATCCCGGTCTCCAACTCCAATTCACCTGCTTTTCGTCTCCACAGAACGAGCCCCACAGCGGCAGAAGCGGACTCGGCATGCAGCCACCAACACCCTCAGCTCAAGCAACGCAACTGTGGAGAGTCTGGAGACTTCTTCGTGGTCGCAATCCCAATCGTCCCACCTCCCATTCCCGCAACCCACCTTTGTTGTACCCAGCAATGTACCCAGGCCGCAGCCACCAACAATATCACGCTCCCATTTATATCATCCTTTCGTGCCCTCCAACGCACCGCCGCTTGGCCCCCTCTCGCCATACCGACTACCTCTGTCGAGTCAGCATGTGACTGGCACGGAAGCGTCACCAGTTCCCCCACTCCTGCACCAACCACAGCCAATATCACCGTTCTATCGTTCACATCCTATAGTGCCCTCCAATGCACCGCTTGGCCCTCTCTCACCGTACCGACTACCCCTGTCAAACCAGCACGTGACGTCAACGCCCTCACACTCACCGGCTCTGAGGGCTCATTCGAGCACGCCTTTCATGAGCCATCCTCATCCTCTTCAACAACCAGCCGCACAGATCCCTCCCCATTATTCCACCCCTGTTTCTAACCTTCCAGTTGACCTTCGGCTACAGACACCGAAGCCGCTCAGCCATCGCTGGAGCTCTGCATCAAACCCTGTCCCTGCCACTGCATCCCAGCTTTACCCTCAAGCTTTCAACATTTCCGACCCCCACAGCCCATTTCACGGCCCCGCCATTGTCGCTTCGTCATCGGGAAGGTCTCACACAGCCGCTCATCAGCATAGCCTGACTCCCACATTCGAGTTGCCCACCCCGTCCCCAACTCCATTTTCTAACACACAATACCGTCAACGTGCACTGCCAACAGAACGTGCACATCCAGCCCCACAACATCTTGGAATTTTCGCATCATTTCCGTCACCATACCCTATGCCACCTGAAGAGCGTCTCAATTTTCTGAATAACTCACTCCATTGACCTCAAACAAACATCACATGTATTCTACTTTATGTTATTTGGTAATAGATCACATTTTCCGTTAATTCTGAGGTCGAAGCTTCCAAAATAGAGGGCGCATGGAGGATTCGAGGATAGAGAGTATTTTACAAGCGTGAAAATATGACTGAGGCAAATTTCTCACGGGCCAAAACGACAATCCCTATACATTTGAGCCCAGCCGGTTGAGAACGAGAGACGACGCGAAATGAGCGGAGCATCTGAGTTCGAAAACTGGCTGGTCCGAGCCTAAGGGTATGATATAGGCTCGGACCAGCCGGTTTTCGAACTCAGATGCTCCGCTCATTTCGCGTCGTCTCTCGTTCTCAACCGGCTGGGCTCAAATGTATAGGGATTGTCGTTTTGGCCTGTGAGAAATTTGCCTCAGTCATATTTTCACGCTTGTAAAATACTCTCTATCCTCGAATCCTCCATGCGCCCTCTATTTTGGAAGCTTCGACCTCAGAATTAACGGAAAATGTGATCTATTACCAAATAACATAAAGTAGAATACATGTGATGTTTGTTTGAGGTCAATGGAGTGAGTTATTCAGAAAATTGAGACGCTCTTCAGGTGGCATAGGGTATGGTGACGGAAATGATGCGAAAATTCCAAGATGTTGTGGGGCTGGATGTGCACGTTCTGTTGGCAGTGCACGTTGACGGTATTGTGTGTTAGAAAATGGAGTTGGGGACGGGGTGGGCAACTCGAATGTGGGAGTCAGGCTATGCTGATGAGCGGCTGTGTGAGACCTTCCCGATGACGAAGCGACAATGGCGGGGCCGTGAAATGGGCTGTGGGGGTCGGAAATGTTGAAAGCTTGAGGGTAAAGCTGGGATGCAGTGGCAGGGACAGGGTTTGATGCAGAGCTCCAGCGATGGCTGAGCGGCTTCGGTGTCTGTAGCCGAAGGTCAACTGGAAGGTTAGAAACAGGGGTGGAATAATGGGGAGGGATCTGTGCGGCTGGTTGTTGAAGAGGATGAGGATGGCTCATGAAAGGCGTGCTCGAATGAGCCCTCAGAGCCGGTGAGTGTGAGGGCGTTGACGTCACGTGCTGGTTTGACAGGGGTAGTCGGTACGGTGAGAGAGGGCCAAGCGGTGCATTGGAGGGCACTATAGGATGTGAACGATAGAACGGTGATATTGGCTGTGGTTGGTGCAGGAGTGGGGGAACTGGTGACGCTTCCGTGCCAGTCACATGCTGACTCGACAGAGGTAGTCGGTATGGCGAGAGGGGGCCAAGCGGCGGTGCGTTGGAGGGCACGAAAGGATGATATAAATGGGAGCGTGATATTGTTGGTGGCTGCGGCCTGGGTACATTGCTGGGTACAACAAAGGTGGGTTGCGGGAATGGGAGGTGGGACGATTGGGATTGCGACCACGAAGAAGTCTCCAGACTCTCCACAGTTGCGTTGCTTGAGCTGAGGGTGTTGGTGGCTGCATGCCGAGTCCGCTTCTGCCGCTGTGGGGCTCGTTCTGTGGAGACGAAAAGCAGGTGAATTGGAGTTGGAGACCGGGATCTCCTCCGTTTATGGTTGCGGGCTGCGTACTGTGTAGTCCCGCTCCCATGTACTGCACCTAGACTCGCATTGTGTTGATGTTTGGTGGGTAGATCGGGTATGGCATTCTCACATTGAGGTTGAGACGAAATGATGATGGTGGTGACATCTGTGCCGTACCTCACCCAGAATACCCATTGCGGCGAGAGGTAACCTTCAATGGTCGATTCTGTGCCCGGCGAAAGGCTCGCGAGCTTGTTGATGGCCTCTTCTGAGAGGATATATGACGCTGGGAGGTAACGTGGGTGCTTGTCGTCAATCAAAACCTTTTGACGCCAACTTCGGAGTGCGGAGACAATCTTCAGGTTGGGCTGTTTTCTGTACGCAAGCTTCTTTGTCGTGGTCTTGGGCCGCAACCCCGGTCGAACCAGATCCAACAGGCTGGGGTCACAGACATCACAGCAAGGGACGATGGGTTCTGAACGAGCACGTGAGACAACAAAAGGTGTTAGAAAATCAACTTGAAAACAAATGTGGTGCTGGGTTTATGAAAACAGTACGAAGGACATTGCGTCGACACGATGTTGCTTGAACAAAAATGTAGGCTCCTTCGCTCTCATTGTCCTTGGAGAATGGTGGGTCACTGAGGGGAGTGAGCGTATCATTTGCGGCATTCCGAGCTCCCCGAAAGCGGCCATGACTACGAGCGTAGTCTTTTTCTTCACTGGGTCGACTTGGAATATCTGCGACCTCTTGTTTTTTCTTGCCACGCTTCTTTGGCTGAGTCGTTCAGATGGAGTACGCTGTTGGCTCTACAAGAAGTACAGCCAGACCAACGGTGTTTGGTCCTCGAGCTGCGCGCCCAGCACGCTGAACAAAGCTTGAGAGTTTTCCAGGTAGCTTCCACTGAACGATGATGTCGATATCCGGGATGTTACAGCCCTGTTTGGAAAGTAATTAGCTGAGGCAAAATGTGTAGAATGTGTGACGCACCATTCCAGCAGCATCCGTACACACTAGTACCCGAATCTTCCCGGATCTGAATTGATCCATGGCCGCTGTTCTGTAGTCAATGCCATGTACGGCATTGTATGGGCGGATGACACCATGCAAGTGTTTCAGGAGTAGCATACGTAGGTGGTCGATGATCTCAGCACCAACCTCAATATTGTCTGCGTAAACCCATGTCTTCTTTAGGTCTTCACCTTGTCTGATGTTTGCTGGGACGAGGAAGTCGAGATCGGTATATGAGTGTAATGGATCATGGATAGCGTGGACGACGATGGAGACATTGGGCCGATTGTTGCCCAGGTTCTTGTAAACATACCCGGCTTGGAATTGAAGCTTCTGGGTAATGTCGCGGGAGACTCTCTGAGTAAGCGATGCAGAGACAGCGATGACAGGAGTTGGTTTTGGTAGGAACGCACGGACTACTCCTAGTGAACCATACTTTTTTCGGAAAGCAGCACCCCAGTGGGATATGCAGTGTGCTTCGTCAACGATGATGGCATAATGTCACGGTCACGTGACATGCCACGTAAACGTTTCCGGATTCGGACTGATGACCCACACGTACTCATGACGTGGCTGCCAGCTTACTTGCCAGCGAGCCTACCTCGCTGGCACTTACGCGTCCTTGTAAAAAACCGTCCCGTAAAAACCAGGTTGTACGAGTATATAAGATGTAGTAGACTAGCTTGTACTCCTTAGCTAGTCTATGATAAATTCCTAGCACTTTGCTTGACAAACTCGCCTTGTTCCCCTCTCCTTTGCTTTACAGCAAAGCCCCAGTCTTCCCCAACTCAGAAGCTCCAGGATAACTCTATCCGAGTTGTCTGGCAGTCTTCGAGCTTGCGCCCGACCCGATTTAGCTTTAAGCGCGAACGATCCGCTAGGATCGTAACACATAAGCTCGAGAGTGCAAGTCGTGATTGCGAAGGACATCGTTGATGAAGCGCCGAGACAACATCATTTCAGGTGAGACGAGGACAATTTGGTAGCTGCCAGCACAGATATCCTAGTGCTGATGTTATCAAGTGGAACCGGAGAATGTGATATCGAATCCTCACCTTTACGATATCTGGTGTACATGGACCCCTTGCACTGTTGATGGCTATCGCCATGAGATTGAAGTCGCTTTTGAAGGTCTCAACCTGTGTGGGAGCGTGAGTCTCTGCCATTGCGATAGACAGGAGACAGGAGACCACATTACCATCTCATTTTGAAGCCCAATGAGCGGGGAGACCATAAACGTGACACGCCCTTGATTTTTTGCCAGAGCGTACGGACCTGCAGCAATGGCTGTCTTTCCGCTGCCAGTAGCAGCATGGCAAAGAGCGTCTTGACCCTCTTCCTGAGCTTGTACCATTTCAACCTGAAATTTGCGTGGCTCTCTTCCACCGAGCATGTTTCGCATTGCGTCGTGCAGTTCAGATATTTGCTCAGGGGTCAGTTTTTCACGTGTCAGCGCAGTACTACTGTTGCCTTCAATGTGCTTTGAGCGTGACAACATGGTGGAAAGGGGCAGCTGTGGGGAGAGGAGGGGTCAATGACGACGACAACTTCAGAGACAAGTTGAAAATTTTGTTGCTCGGAGCAAGGGACTCAGAAAGCGTGTGATACTAAAAAAAAAAAAAAAGGCTCTGCGTTCAAGCCTCCGCACGCAGACAATTCACCCTTGCGAACATAGTCAGTGTATTCCGAGCCCTTAGTACAGTATAATAACATGAGATCTGTCCATTTTACAGAGAGTCCATCAGCGCTCAGCCTATCAAAATGGAACAGCGTCCATACCTTGGTGGAGAAGATCGGGACAGTCTACTCCCTCCTTCGTCACCGCTCATTATAGGACCTTCATCCCCTCTTACGGTGCTGGACGAATCGGAAGATCATCCTCCCACCATGCGCGCATCATCTGAGTCACCTCTATCGTCGCCTCCAGAATCACCAACACTGGCCCCCATACCGCCATTGTTTTTTCTGGCCCGAGGATTTGATCTAAATAACAGACGTTCAGAGACTGGTGGTAGCGAGGATAGTTTCATACCATCGTCTCCAATCCGAACCCGTTACGACATGATGCAAAAAGCTCAGAAAAGGCGAGATGAAGAGCGAGGTGCACGTACCAAGCAGGCGCGGGAAGAAAAACAGAAAAGCCAGACAGCTGCCTTCAAGGAGTGCTTAGACATTCTCTCGACAAATGAACTAACGTTTGCAGAACTCACCGAATATGTTTTCTTCCATGATGACCAAACACCTGAATGGCGGCACGAGAACTTCTTTGCTGACAGAGTTCTTGTTACACGCCTGCTTGACTTCTTCGCATCAAGTAAAGTAAAGAGGACAACTCAAAAAGATGTCAGAGGCTGGGCGGAGTCCACAGTGCTACAGACTATCAAAAAGGAAGTTAACGCTGCAACCCAAAGTGGTGACTTACGAATCACAGAACGCGAGATCGATTCGTCATTTGCGTCCGGCCTCGGTTTTGAAGAACTTAAAGCGATGGTTCGGCGGCATTGTCCAATATTTCTCAGGCTATTGGTGGGCGCCATCACCACAAATCAGCAAGTAGGAAGCGCTTCAAAGGTGCAGTTGGCTGCCAAAGATCATGTGAGGACAGCTCGGGTCAATCACGGTGTGTGAACTTACATCTACCATAGGCAGCCGCGTTCGTTATTCTCAACCTCCTGGGGGCACGTAGCCAGAAGAATAGCTATGCACGCCATGTGATGGGGCTATACCTATACTCAACGGGTGCTACAAGACAACAAATCAGCGTCACAAATCACTTGGGTTTATCTGTCAGCTATGTAACACTTGCTGGGCGAGGAAACAAGGCTGCAAATTTACTTACCAGCAAATTGGCAACGTCCTCCCGCACAGGTCCAGGTGTGCACCGCCATAAACATCGCCTCGGGACACTTGAAGCCCTCTCCGAGTCAATGAGAAAGGTTGCACGCGAGGTGGCTGCATCTGGACTGTATGTACTTGTGTACGACAATATCAACATGGTCTGGAAGGCAGCAGAACAGATACTCGGACGCACCGGTTTGTTCTCGTAAAATACCAAAGGTGATGGTACTAAAATGAAATACGTCAGACTCCATGGAGAATGGGACATGCACGACGATTGTCTCACTCTTCCGGGCAAGCATTGATGACTTGAGGGCTATTGAACTGGAAAGAAGATTCGGGTCAGCACCAGAGCTGAAAGTAAGCGACATTGTGCTTACCGAAGATGAGTACACATTCCACCGAAAATGTCTTGTTCACACCGTTCTTCGGATTGCGGTCCAATACGGAGGCCCAAGACTGCAAGTTTTCCGAAAGGACCTACAAGCAATGGAGCCGCAGAGTGACTTCCGAATTGACGTTCACAAATCCGAGATCCATCCATTGCCAGCTATGAACATCAATGAGGCATCCACAATGGGAAATGCAGAGGTCATCGATGCAGTGATGGAGGAGCTAAATGTTGATACTTCAAAGCCTGACTTCTGTGAGAACTTGAAGCTTGTCGCCGGAGACCAACTCTCAATCGCACGTCTCCGGGCCGTACTTGCCGCACGTGCAGGAAACGAGGGCGGCGCATCATCTCTTCGGTGGGCGCTGTTTATCCCAGGTCTTTTTCACTGCAAGATCGCCGCAACGAACGGGTTTCTTCAGACACACTTTGGCCATACAAACCATGACTTAAAGGATCCTGCATCTCTTGCTTCCCACAACACATTGCTGCAACGCAAGCCAATCATTCTCTCCTCTCTCCCACCCTTTCGGACTTGCCGTGACCTTATCTTTGTATCACTCTATGCACGGGTTCTGCACTGTCTACTCAAGGTGTCAGGTGCACAGTCACTTGAGTTGTTGTCGACTGGATTGACTTGGTCCATGCTATGTGGCCATGCAGAGGCCGTTGTTGATACTTTTACAGATGCACGCGTGGTCAACAATCTGCGTTGCTCACACCGTCAAGAGGATGAAGCACGGAAGGAATCACGTGGAGAGCAGGAGAGAGGTACACTCGGAGGTGACATGGTATTCGAAAACGCGATACTTTTCCTGCGTGATGGACTCATCCTTCGAGAGTTCTCCGATGCGATCAAATCTGGCGATTCCGGCCGTGTGCTAATGGTCTTGAAGCTCTGGGCTCTCAGCTTTCGAGGGAGCGGGCGCAGCAAGTACGCATACGAGGTACTCCATCTCCTTCATAATGTCACCCATGTGTGGCCGGAGCCAGTCGTGTTCGTACATTTTTACTTCCAACGTTGGTCAGCTGATCACCATCTTCACCGGCAGGAGGATTGTCCTCAACAATTGGCTGGTGAACCCGACCGGAAAGGCAAATTCATTCGTCGAGTTGGACTTGATGCAAGAACACTTGAACTATTGGATCAAGGTGCGTGGTTGCCATGCGAGCTGCTCATCCTCCAGCTCAACAATTCTGACTCAAAACAGAATTACTACCAAGCGCATGGCAGTGGTGCGTCATGGGAATGGCTCGCGACGATCTCGCCTTGCATCGAAGTCCTTCGGCGACTCGCTACTGAGGTAAACAACACACTGGGTTTGAAACAAGGGAATTGACACGCCAGCGCCGATCTCACCAAGGACATCAAGATACTCATGGACAGTCTCGAGCAGAACAACGTCTACAAAGAAGTCCTCGGCCGCACCCTTGGAGACGACGAAAGCCCTACACCAGATGTCATGGATGAGGGCTACTCCGCGTTGACTTGGGGTGCAAAGTCCCCTCTCCGGCAGTTCAATCGCTTAATCAGCACTCTCCAACGACGCCGCACTATACAGCCACTGGTTGGGACAGTGCTACCCACACAACCCCAGGAGACCCGTAGGTCATCCCTCTCATACTGTTGACTTGCTGACACCACGTATAGCTCCCGAATTCCCTCAGAGCGAGGATGATGGCCTGGCACACAATGACCCCGAGGACCCTGACAACGATGAACTTGAACTCAGACTCGATGAAGAGATGGAACAGTCCCTCAATGACACTCAGCCAGTCCTGAGCTTACACACAGCCGACGACGTTGACCTCGAGATGGACGCGGATTTGCAAGAGCGTGTAGAAGCCCTGGATGAAGGAGATGGGACGGACAACTCAGACGATGACGGTGACGAATCCAACTTTTTCTGCTAAATTTTGGTACAGACTGCGAGATACATACTTTAGTTAACATGTCCAAACCATTTATTCACGATGGGTGATACCAGTGATACCACTTGCGAGCAAATTCGTTTTCATCATTCTTGAGTAAACAAAAAAATCATACAAGTCGAATTTCTCACGGTCCATTTCGACAATCTCACTACCAGTGTGCCCAGGCTCTAGACAAGTGACGCGGCTAGCAGCACAGTTCAAACCCCGACACCTTGCAACCTCCGCTAGCCGAAAGTCGCTTGTCGAAGTGCCTGGTTTCACGAGGCTAGGTATGATATATGAGTACAAATACGTCGACCGAATCTAAGTGGAGTAAAAATGACTCGGAGTCCCATTAGGATTAAGTGGAAGAATTTGCAGAATGGGTATCCACCCCCCCGCGGAGACCTGCACGGTCCCAACAATGATAACGTTGTTGCGGGTGATAGCGCCGTTCCCCACCCTCCACGTGGGGTCGTGAGTAACGACCGTTGCGCCGTGCTACAAAAAAAATGAGGTGTCAGCATAGCGTACGATGCGACGTTGCAAACCAGGATAGCCTCACCGCGAGAAATCTATCAACCACGCCTGCGACCAACTTTGCGAACCGTTCCAACGTGATCTCATTGCGGTGCCGCGTTTGATCCCGAATCTGAATCTGCCTTTCCCATGATTCATACCCAGGCCACTGGAAGAGGGGGAGGGGGGACAAGTACGTTTAATGTGACGGAGAGGGGGGTAGGCAAGGGAAGGACTCACAGCAATACGAATCTGAGTGGAGTGTCCACCGCCGAGAGGAGCCGGCCTGTCCGCGTTACGCAGCGACGAGGTGTCCCCCACCGCCGCGCGTGACAACTGGAGGCCGATCACGCCGTTATTTTGCACGAAGAAGACGGGCATGCGGAGGTGGGCCTGCTCGACATAGCGGCGCCAATCTGACTTGTTCGGGGGCGTCCATATTTGCTGCGTGACGACGGTGACCTGGGGCTGGGGGACGAAGTCGAGGAGCCAGAGCGGGTGCTCGTTGTTGGCGAGCGCGTCGTAGTGCGTGCCGGGGACGGACGGCCGCGAGACCATGAGCGCGCCGTGCCAGCCGGGCACGTTGCCGATGAGGTGCACGTCGCGCGCGTTCATCTTGAGGAGCGACTCGATGAAGAATTCAGCGCTTCGGTGGCCGAACATTCGCACGAGGTAGCCGTCGCTGCGGGTGAACAGGATGCGAGCATACTGCGCGGGGTGTGGATTCTAGGGATATCAATGTCAGCGGAGGCGGCCGCGAGAGGCTTAAAAGCAACGTGCATGCTGCTCCCCATTTCCCCCGAGCAGCTTCTGTAGCGCGGGCAGAGGTTCCATAGGGAACGGTAGCATGCGCCGGAGGTGCTGCGCGTGTTGGAGTTGCAGCCACACACGACGTGTAAGCGTCGGGGGCGTTCGGGCCGGCTGGACCGGTAACACACAACATTCTCAAGTCGAGCTCAGTTGCTCGACCGCGGTCTCGTTTTTCTATTGTACGAAATTTATTTTCACTCTACATAAATACTCCGTAGTCCTAGAGTACATACCTCAGCCGTTTCTCCCAAAACGCTGAGTCGCGCTTCCCGCGCTCCTACAGATTATGAGACCTGCGTGCTTCTAAAAAACCCAGAATATACATTGCCCAAACACCATCTGAAAAATGCCTACTACACCAGCCGCTAATCCAGCCCCGCCACAAGGTGGTAATCCCCCCTCTGCTGGGGGCGCGAATCCTAGCGGATCTTCCGGGAACGCTCCCACTCCAAAGGGACACCCCCGGATGTACGACGTTCCTTTCCTTGATGAAGACGGCGGCAATTTCGCATTCTGGCGTTTCCGCGTGCGAACGATCTTGAAGCTTCGTGGACTGTGGGGAGTTGTCGATGGCTCAGAAAAGAAACCTGATCCTGCCGTCGACGCTACGGCCCATGCCGACTGGATCTCCAAGGACCAAGAAGCCCATGCACAGATCACCCTCACGCTCAAAGACGAGCCCTTAAACACGGTCCTATTTGCAGACACTGCAAAAGACTGCTGGGACAACCTGTCAGCATGCTATGAAGGCAAAGGAGAGCAAAAAATCGTCTACCTTATCGACGAGGTGTTCCGCAACACCCTCTCCGAAACTGAGCCTATGGAGCCCCAGATCAACTCCATGATCCGCGCGGCCAATACCATCTCGAACCTCGGCCTCACACTCCAAGACAAACTCCTCGCGTTCGCCATCATCTCATCGCTCCCATCCTCCCTTTCCACCCTAAAAACCATCCTTTCCACCACCAAGTCTTCCGACCTCACGACTGAGTACGTCAAGTCTCAAGTCATCCTCGACGAACAGCGCCGCGTGCGCGAGTCGGGTGGTGGCGCCACTGCGTATTTCGCGAAGGCTGCAAAAGGGGGAAAGAGAAGGGAGGGTAATAAGCCGGATAAGCAGAAGAAGAAATGCACTCACTGCAAGTTCCGCGGACACGATGTGAGCGAATGCCGGAAGCTCAAGAAGGAGCAGGAGGAGGCGAAGGCGAAGGGAGGTGGTGACTCCACCAAGCCAAAGGCCCTAGACGCATCGGCCAAGATTGCTGTCGCCGAAGAGCCTACATCGGATTCAGACACCGTCCGCCTGTTCAAGGTATCCCAGGGCCCATCTGCGCACAAGGATTTGCAACGTCAGTGGATAGTCGACTCTGGCGCATCACGCACCATGTGCTCCAACCGCGCGTGGTTCACGCACTTCACACTCCTCGCGACACCCATCAACATTGTCCTAGGTGACAATAGCACCATCCAGGGCACTGGCGTCGGTCGCATTGCCATGCAAATGAAGGCGGAAGGACGCTGGAATCGCGCCATCTTGCAGGACGTCCTCTATGTCCCCGAACTTCACGGGAACCTCCTGTCTGTCTCCCAGCTTACCCGCCGCGGCGCCGACGTACGCTTCACTGAGGGGGGCTGTCAAATCTACGACCAACATGGTGCACTCACCTGCGAAGGCTCCCTTCGCGGAAACCTCTACATCATGCTAATCCGCGTCGCGATGCCCGAGACAGCTCGTGTTGCAATAGCCCAAGTCGATGAATTCCCCACTGATGGGGAGGACGTCACTCCAAGTGCTGAAATCGCCCTAGTCACCCACAGTGCAACGTCAAAAGCCGACGTGCACACCTGGCACCGCCGCTTCGGCCACCTAAACGTCAATGCTGTCCTCGACATGATGCGTAGAGGGATGGTTAAGGGGATGGAAATTGTGGGGGACTCTTCACGCACCGCCAACCCATGCGACGCTTGCCTCAAAGGCAAGCAGACGCGCGCTGAAATCCAGAAGACGACGGAGACACGTGCCAACGAAATTCTCGGCCGAGTCTTCTCCGACGTCTGTGGCAAGCTGCCCATGCGTTCACACCGGGGTTTTGAATACTTCGTCACCTGGACAGACGACAAGTCGCGCAAGGTTTTCGTGGAGGGTTTACGCGAGAAATCCGAAGTCTTCACGCACCTTAAGGCCTTCGTTGCGCGCGCAGAGCTCCAGACGGGCAAACGCCTCAAAGTACTCCGCACTGATGGAGGGGGCGAGTATGTCGCAAACACAGTGCAAGCCTACCTGAAGGAGAAGGGGATTCAGCACGAACTCACCACGCCCGACACGCCTCAACACAATGGCGTCGCCGAGCGTATGAACCGCACGCTCCTGGACAAAGTCCGGAGCATGTTGCATGATGCCGAACTTCCCGAATCCTACTGGCATGACGCCCTTGAGCATGCGGCTATGCTCCACAATGTAACGCCTACACGCGCACTTGACGGGGTCACGCCCGAGGAAGCCTGGTCCGGAAACAAACCCGACGTTTCACGTCTTCGCGTTTTCGGCGCTCGGGCTTTCGTACACATCCCTGAAAAGCAGCGTAACAAGCTCGGTGCGAGGTCACTCACCTGCACTTTCCTGGGCTACGCACGTAATCGGCATGCCTACCGTCTTGTGCACCGCCCGAACAAGCGCTTCTTCGAGTCACGCGATGTTATATTCGACGAGGGGGGGACTGAGAAGCGCTATGAGCGCATAATCCTCGAACCTACCGCTGCTGATGTGAACGGGAGTCCATCCGGTGGCGACCCTCCAAGCGCAGACCCTGCAGCCATGAGCGCATAATCCTCGAACCTACCGCTGCTGATGTGAACGGGAGTCCATCCGGTGGCGACCCTCCAAGCGCAGACCCTGCAGCCAAAGCCGACTCGTCAGAGAGCGAAAGCGAGGATGAGATCGAAGGGATACTTACCCCTCCTCCTCCTAACCCAGCTCCTGCGACTGCACGTCCCAAGCGAGCCACGCGCACACCGATTCGCGACGACGACCCCCGCTACTCTGTCACCTCTTACGGCGGACGCAAACGCCCTGAGCATGCCAAGTCAGCCCAAACTGACGACACTGACCCACGCACCTTTGCTGAGGCTATGGCTCGCCCCGACGCCGCAGAGTGGGAAGTCGCGTGCCAAGACGAGATGCGTGCCTTTGAGCACATGGGGGTATATGAAGTCGTTCCGCGGCCGCGTGACAAGAACGTTGTAGGGTCGAAGTGGGTGTTCCGCATCAAACGCGGACCCGATGGTGCCATCCAGAAGTACAAAGCCCGCGTCGTCGCGCAGGGCTTCACCCAAATCGAAGGCATCGATTTCGACGAGACATTTGCGCCAGTTGCCAAGTTCGCGTCCCTCCGCGCCGTCCTCGCACTCGCCGCCGAGCGTGACCTTGAAGTCCATCAGATGGACGTTAAGTCAGCCTATCTCAACGGGGAACTGAAGGAGGAAATTTACATGAAAGCTCCTCCCGGTTTTGATGTCCCCGAGGGAATGGTCTTGAAGCTCGTCAAGGCGGTGTATGGGACAAAGCAAGGCGGCCGCGTTTGGTATGAAAACATCAGGGACACGCTCAAGTCGATGGGCTATGAACGCACCAACGCCGACCACGCTGTCTTCGTCCGCAAGAGCGGCACACTCTCCATCATTGCTCTCTATGTCGACGACATCACAATGGCCTGTGAAAGCCTCGCAGTCATTAAACAAGACAAAGAGACACTAAAGAAACATTACCAGATGACTGATCTTGGCGAGATAGCTTGGATACTTGGTATGCACGTTACGCGCGATCGCGGCGCCGGCTGGATAGCCTTGTCTCAGGAGAAATACATTCTTGAGGTCCTAGAACGCTTCGGAAAGTCTGATGTTCGCCCTATCAGCACGCCGACGCTCGCGAACGAGCACCTAACCAAACTCACCTCTCCCGAGATCGACACTCAATCGTACCAGCGCGCTATCGGCGCACTGATGTACCCGATGCTCGGTACGCGCCCCGACCTCGCCTACACCATAGCAGCGCTTGGCCGACACGCCGCCTGCCCCGGGAATGAGCACCAGCGGGCACTCGACCGCGCGTTCCGGTACCTTCGAGCCACAAGTGACTGGAAGCTTACATTCCAGCGTGGCACCCCCAACGGCACCGTCTTGAACGGTTTCGTGGACGCAGACTGGGCCAGTGATGTGAACGACCGCAAGTCCACTTCGGGTTTCGTCTTCATGCTGGCTGGGGGCGCTATCAGCTGGAGCTCAAAGAAGCAAAGCGCAGTCGCGCTCTCGAGTACTGAAGCCGAGTACATCGCTGCGGCACACGCAGCGAAGGAACTCGTCTGGCTGCGCCGATTACTGCTTGAAATGGGACAGAAAATCGACTCACCTATCACCCTCTCCATGGACAACCAGTCCGCTATCGCCATCGCACGAAATCCGGAGTTTCATGATAGATCCAAACACATCGAAATCCGGCACCACTTCCTCAGACAAAAACTGGACGAGAAGGAGCTTGATCTTGCATATGTTCCCACTGGAGATCAGGTTGCTGACGTCTTGACGAAGGGCCTGGTGCGAGAAAAGCACGATCGATTTGCGGATGCGATGGGCGTACGCCGTGTGGACTGAGGGGGCGTGTTGGAGTTGCAGCCACACACGACGTGTAAGCGTCGGGGGCGTTCGGGCCGGCTGGACCGGTAACACACAACATTCTCAAGTCGAGCTCAGTTGCTCGACCGCGGTCTCGTTTTTCTATTGTACGAAATTTATTTTCACTCTACATAAATACTCCGTAGTCCTAGAGTACATACCTCAGCCGTTTCTCCCAAAACGCTGAGTCGCGCTTCCCGCGCTCCTACAGCGCGCGCGGGCCGGCGAGCTCCAGGGTCTTCGCGTCTCCGAATGCGCGAAGGAGCGCATACCACTGCGCGCGTTCCGCGTCCATGTCCACGTCCAGGCTTGAATTCGCGTCCGAGTTGGGGTAGGAGATGTGCAGACCGAGCGTAAGGTGTTTCACGCCCTCGAACAGCCGCCTGAACGCACTGCAGATCTGCGCGAGCGCCGCGAGCTGCCAGTCAAGCGCGCGGGAGCTCACGCGCAGCTGTAATGAGTTCGTTCTGGTTTGGCGTGGGTCCGTCGCACGCGAGTCGAATAGCATACGCGCTGCCTCTGCGTCGAAGTAAAACTCCGCTGCATGGAACTGAAACCCCGCCCCACCCCCCTCAGCGTGTGCGCAGACGAAGCGCGCGAGGCAGGGTAGGTCGAACGTGAGCTGGGCGAAAAAGCTAAGGGAGAGCGTCTGCAGACTCGGCGCGCTGATGCGCGCGAGGACACCCTCGAGATACGCGCTGCTGCCGCAGAAGGAGAGGAGCTCGAGTCGGGGGAGGGCGGTGAGCGTCGTGCCCACGACTGGGCGTGTCCGCGTGACCGTGCGACTGGGCGGTGCGGTGCGGAAGTGAATGACGAGGCGCTCGAGCTGAGCCATGCGCTCGAGCTGCGCGACGAGGTGCGCTGGGCGGGCCTCAGGCGAGTCCGCAATATCTATGAGCTCGAGAGTGACGAGACCCTCGGCACGGAGCGGCAGCTCGGGGCCCACTGGAAGACGGACGTCGGACAGCGTGAGATAACGCAGAAGCGGTGCCCGTAGTTTGGCGGGGAGCTCCATGCTCGTTCTTGAGGACGCATTGGGTTTATCGGTGTGAGAGCGGATGACCAGGTTCTGTAGTGCCGGGTATTCGTCGTCCATGGAACCGAGCAGGCCGAGCAGGATCGCTTCAGGTGCCCCAATGTGGATGCGACGCACGCGCTCGCGATACTGCAGCACCAAAAGCACACCTTCCTCCTTTCCCTCCGCGCCCCCGAGCCCTCCTGGGTAATATATTATGAGAGGAAGGAGAGGAGAATGAGCGAGCATCTTCATGATGGGTGTGCCATACGTGCACACGAGGTGCAAATCCAAACTGGTTGGCGAGGCGAGTATAAGGTGCCGCCAGGTTTGACAGACGTGGATAATCTTGATCCACCAGCGCTCGAATTTCCAGCTTCGATCGAAACCACTTGTCGTATCTCCTAGTCGATACCAGTGAAAAATGTAAAGGAGCACGTCGCAGCTGAGTGCACTGATGGCCGTCGGTAGCGCGTGACGATCCCCTGTATTTGACATACGAGCAACTGTTAAAGGACCAGACAAAACCGACTCCCGATGATCGGAACTGAGGCATCGGAGGGACGATATGCACACCTCGAGGTACGCCAAAAATATTGTAAGTAATGACTATTAATTCGGTTGAGGGGAAGGCACGAAGGATTTGGGTGCTGGTGGGAGCAGAAAGAGGCTGGATGGATGTTGTAGGGTTGCCGTGGTCCGGTCCGGGCTCTCGAACAGTGGCCGAACAGTGACCGAACCTCGTGAGGTCCGGTCCGGTTTAGGTCCGGTTCGAGGCTCAGATGGTATCTCACAATCATTTCGTTTTGTTCCCGACTCTCGATGGTCTCGATCTCAGTGCGTTTCTCAGTGCGTTCTCAGGCAGCATGTGGCCTAGTGATTAATGGATATCATAGAGAGGAGCACTACCACACACATCACTAATCCCACCCATCACCCACTCTCAGCGCGACAAAACACCATCTTCACCACTGCCGAACCTACGAACCTACCAATCTAGGTTCACTCAAGATCCGAAGAAGGTGGACGACGCAGGAAGCGGCCATAACACGTAACTCAAGACCACCGCAACCGCACTTCGCGTCTCGGCGGCTCGTACGCCAGTCGTACGCCCCACCAACCTCAATGCTTGACAAGAAGTTACACTTTCCCCACGGGGAACGGGTAGGGATTATCACGGGTAACCTTCGTGTCACTTGAGGGCATTAGGTACGGGTACTGACGGGTCTGGCGGATTTGACGGGTTACCCGTACCCGCATGGCAATCCGTATATAGCAGTGGGGTCTTGGAGCCCTACACTCAGATAAAACTATATTTATATTACTAGCACTAGTAGTAGTGATACCGTGGTCGCCTGTCACCATCGTCGATGTCATCGCTTCGTCGCCTCGTGTGATTGCCACCGTGTCGAATGGTGGTGGATGAGGAGTACAAGGCCCGCATACAATAATGTCAGTAAAAATATCATAGAGTCCAAGAAACACTTAGCCGGATCCAAATGTACAAATCCCTACAATACGCTAAGCATGAGGCGATCCTCATTCAAATCAAACCCGAGCAGTGTAAGCACGAACTAGAGGTGAATTAGTTATGGGGCTGGTCTGGTCGTGAGGGTTTTGACTGGTCAGACGACATCAGCACCAGACACACTTCACCCCAGGTTTCTCGGGGGGATTCAGTTCCCGTTCCTGCCACGACCAACACCCTGCGTCTCTGTGAGAACAACATCGAATTCATCAGTGCCGAGATCAGTGGGTAAACGTGCGGTCTCGTCCAATGCATCTACGGCGGACAGAAGTGACGCGTCCTCGTCTCCCACCCCCGCATCGGCAGCCGAAATGGCCCCCTCCGATGGACGCAGGGAAGCACCGCGGTTGTGCCAGGTTGTTGAACAGGAACTGAATCGAAGACGAGCTTATTAGTACAGAGGGGGGATGGCAGAGAGCCACGCACCGTGCCATAGACCAATAGGCCGAAGCTGGCGACCTGCAGGAGTGAAATCGGCCACATCAGGATCTCCCATCCCAATGTTAAGCCGACGATCTCGCAAGGATCCTGCACGTATCCGTCAAGCTGCGTGCCGTCACGCTCACGTACTTTGTCACGCTCAAACCGAAGAAGTTGAACAGAACGATGGAATATGCGATGACAATGCCAGAATAGAGCACACTGGGGGTGTCGATGAGCTGGTGCCAGCCGCGGATGAGGTCGAACCAAGCCGCTGCGGGTGACGACGACGGAAGCTTGATGAACAGGGGGAGGGGCATGAGAAAGAGAACGAAGATCGCGCCACAGAGGCCCTCGTAACCGACGGCAAGAAGAGGCGGGATACTATACTGCCCAAGTGTCTTCTCAACGACGAATTGAGTCGCTGTGCTAAGGGCCGTGTTACAGTAAGTACACGGACAAAGAATGAATTCATGTCAACTTACAAGATTTGTGCAAACAGAATGAAAAAGACACCTGGGCGGTAAAAGTGGGATTAATTGTGTTACTAGAAGCTGCTGACGTCGACGCACCAAAAAAGACGGCTTGAGGAGCAGCCGCCGGTCTACATGTGTCCAGGGGCCAGTTCCCATTGCGAGACGCCGAAAACGATGGTGGTTGCTTGAGTGGTTGCCTTTCAAGGTTGATTATATATGACTTGATGAGGAGCGAGTGGGCGAGATACGAGTGACGACTTGACTTGGAAAGTGTGTGTGATTTTGTGGATGGATGATGGCGGAACGTCGTGGGAATGTATGACAGTGATGTCACACAGAGGCAAAAAAAGGCAGAACGTTCTTGCAGCTGAGATAGGTCAAAAAGTTGTGAGCGCAAACTGTGAGTGTAAGCAGTGAAGTGGACGGATTGGAAAACCCACCCGCGCTACGGGTAAGGGTTTTGCACGGGTTGGATAATGGCTACCCTGACCCGCACTATTGTTAGTAGTCCAGATGCAAGAGGACTAATCACGACAGTTGTTGCAACACCTTGTCCGAAAATAACCCCTCACTACTACATATTTGTATGATCAAGGGCACCATTTTGTAGCAGAGAGGGTAGGCTTTCCATTGGTAAAATAATCATTATCGATGTGTTGATGTAGAGTTATGCGCTTGGTTATGCGGGTATCAATATAAACACTGGACTGGACTGACAATAGTACCCGCATCGTACCCGTGACCCGTACAGGTTTTGCCGACCCGTGTTAATCCCTAGGAACGGGGGAGACTTAAGATGGAAGGGTAGAACCCTGGAAAGCAGAGAAACATAGACGCGTAGTTTATTAAAATTTAAAAGTGTAGTGCGACATAGGGTAATCTGCTCGGGTGCACAAAAATGGATACACCATTTATATATCTTACTATATGCGCAAGTATTTCATAACGTTCATCGCTACGGATACGTGTGACTTGTACTTCGAGACGAGCACCTCCGGTTCAACTCCAGCTGACTCAGGGGTTTCATCCTGGTTGGTCTACCTATCTGATCCCCCTGATGTGTTCATCGCTCTGACAATAACGGATACGTACACTAATTCCCTGCTTCGTGCTGTACGGAGCCCCGCACTTGTGGCGTCTGTGGTGGTTCGGCTTGCTCGCTCCGACCTCTTGTACTCAGATTGGATGGGTACATTATCTGTCGTGGAGTGGAGGCGTACGTCGCGCCAAATTTTATATTTTCTGTGTGCGCTGACTTTGATAGATTGGAATGCACCTCGTGTGGAAGTCAGTATCATCACGAACAACAGATCGCGATCGTTGTCGCGTCTACTCGGTTCCCTGGAAAGGGCTCGCTACTTCGGCGACTCCCTTGATCTTCGTTTCAACATGGAGGACTCTGCAGATGCAGACACCAAGCGACTGGCGGATAGTCTTAGATGGGAGCACGGTTCCGTGTTTATACATCACAGGATTGCACATGGAGGTTTGTTGACCGCCGTCGTGGAGTCTTGGTATCCACAATCAAATGATTCATATGGCCTACTATTGGAAGATGATGTTGAGCTTTCTCCCTTGTTTTATGCCTGGATCAAGCTAGCTCTTCTTCGCTACCGGTAGGATTTTCTCGTAACGGGCCTCGTTTCTCGGAGTTCACCGATCGTATTCCAGGTACGGCGGCACAAAGAACAAGTCCCCACAGCTTTTCGGTATCAGTTTGTACCAACAGAAGAATAACGAACTCCATCTCGAAGGGCGGAGGCCCTTCGATGCTCGTCGACTGTTCAATAGTACTGGTATGGCCGCCCAAAATTCACCCTATCTATCACAAATCCCCTGCAGCTGGGGAGCCGTGTACTTCCCGGAACATTGGCGCGAATTCCACACCTACGTGGCAAGCCGCCTAACCGACCCATCACCCCTGCTTATTGTTCCGAATGTTCGTTCGAACAGATGGCAACACTCCTGGAAGAAGTACTTCATCGAAGTGGTCTTTTTGCGCGGCTACACCATGCTCTATCCCAACTACGCCAACTTCTCTTCGCTGTCAACGAACCGTCTGGAACCTGGCGCCCACGTCAAGCGGCTACCGCGTGCGATCTTCGATAAGAAGCGCGCACAGTTCGACCTTCCCATCATTCAGCTCCCGGATGTGAATTCATCGGATGTTATTGGAACGGGACTGCTTGACTTGCCAGAGGGTGGGATGCCACCGTGGGATGCACTGCCAGTTCTCGATCTTCACGGATCAATTGTATCAGAAGGGAGGGCGGAGAACGCATCTGTAAAAGTGGGACCCTGTCAAAAGCGTTTGAGACCGGTCTCAAACACTTTTGACAGCTTTTGACAGGTCCCATTTTTACAGATGCGCCGACTCGAGATATTTGGTTGCACAGACCCGCCCAGGAAGCACGATGCACTGTCGTTGCTGTGCCTGCAACAGTCGACCCTGTGACCTATTCTTTTTGTTCTGCCGAGTCATTCTTTGTCTTGTTCCAACATCCCGGCCCTCGTGTTTTTTCGCCATTCTCGGTTCAGGTCCCTACTAGCCCGCGAGTTGCCTTGATAATACACATAGCCAACCGATCAGCGATCACTCCAGCGAGGTGACCATGAGGCAATTAATTTGTTCAAGCCAACTAGCTACGAATGTCAAGTTGTGTGATCAGAAGGAGAAACCAGCACAGGTTAGGCTGTTCCCAACTTCCCGCGGCGCAGAATAGCCGAATAGTTTGTAACATCCTTAAATTTCTAGTGAGTGTCGTACCTGGTACCACATAAGTTACAGGGTATGATAATGAGTACAAATACGTCGACCGAATCTAAGTGGAGTAAAAATGACTCGGAGTCCCATTAGGATTAAGTGGAAGAATTTGCAGAATGGGCATCCACCCCCCCGCAGAGACCTGCACGGTTCCAACAATGATAACGTTGTTGCGAGTGATAGCGCCGTTCCCCACCCTCCACGCGGGGTCGCGAGTAACGACCGTTGCGCCGTGCTACAAAAACAATGGAGTGTCAGCATAGCGTACGATGCGACGTTGCAAACCAGGATAGCCTCACCGCGAGAAATCTATCAACCACGCCTGCGACCAACTTTGCGAACCGTTCCAACGTGATCTCATTGCGGTGCCGCGTTTGATCCCGAATCTGAATCTGCCTTTCCCATGATTCATACCCAGGCCACTGGAAGAGGGGGAGGGGGGCAAGTACGTTTAATGTGACGGAGAGGGGGGTCGGCGGGGGAAGGACTCACAGCAATACGAATCTGAGTGGAGTGTCCACCGCCGAGGGGAGCCGGCCTGTCCGCGTTACGCAGCGACGAGGTATCCCCCACCGCCGCGCGTGACAACTGGAGGCCGATCACGCCGTTATTTTGCACAAAGAAGACGGGCATGCGGAGGTGCGCCTGCTCGACATAGCGGCGCCAATCTGACTGGTTCGGGGGCGTCCATATTTGCTGCGTGACGACGGTGACCTGGGGCTGGGGGACGAAGTCGAGGAGCCAGAGCGGGTGCTCGTTGTTGGCGAGCGCGTCGTAGTGCGTGCCGGGGACGGACGGCCGCGAGACCATGAGCGCGCCGTGCCAGCCAGGCACGTTGCCGATGAGGTGCACGTCGCGCGCGTTCATCTTGAGGAGCGACTCGATGAAGAATGCTGCGTCTCTGGGGCCGAACATCCGCACGAGGTAGCCGTCGCTGCGGGTGAACGGGATGCGAGCATACTGCGCGGGGTGTGGATTCTAGGAATATCAATGTCAGCGAAGGCGACCGCGAGAGGCTTAAAGGTAACATGCAGGGTATGACATATCCGAAAAACAAGTGGAGCGAGAGATTTGAGTTTGGTGAGTCAGGTAAGGGGGGAGGGTGTTCGTGTCAGAGACTTTTAAGGGTCCAGTGGAGTTACGCTTCTTGTACTCGCGTAGGATGTGCGTTTTCTGGTGACTAGGCCATATCCTGATAGTACGTGTACTCGTGCACGGAAAGGCGACTCGGTAAGCGCTACCAGGGGCTGAGTGACAACGTATGTTGGGCCACGCGGCTTGTCTGCTTGTGGCACCGCTATTGTGGCATACTGTCAAAGCATCGTCCGTGACGGAAACGTCGGCAAGAGATCTGGGAAGAGTGATTGGAACAGCGAGAAACACGGCCAAACCATCAGGCGGTAAAAGTGTGCGAAACCCGGGAGGTTGTTAATATGGCGCCCGTTATATTGCGATGTTCGGTGACATAGGAGGTTGTGCGTGTTGTTAGTGGTCAAGGGTTACTTGGTCCGAAAAGGGCAAGCAGGGGGAGAACGAGAACGTTTCATACAACCCAGCGGACCACCAGCGCTCTAGTGTTGCGATGCTTCAAGCGCGCGGACATACAATGGGCCGATCATGGGCAAAGCGTCACAAAAAAGGCATCATGAAAGCCACAGATTTCGATGAACCGGAAAGACTTGAGCTATTGGTCATTGTGAAACGATTCCCCGAATATGCCCATTTGGCCGTGAACGAGCAAACAACGGAAAGAGCGCCGCAATATGTTGTGATTGCAACCTTCTCAGGCTCATGAAACATGAGCTGCGGGCCACGTAACCACAGCCAGCACCGCGTCGTCGCGGGTAACACGCAAAATGCGGTGCCTGGGCGCTGAAGTACCACAAGAAGGTTTTGGGAATATGTTCGGAACATACGTATACGGAATTTGTCGCCACCACTGCCACTGCTGTGCTGGTGGTATTCGTTCTTTCTTACACATAATTCCTTGAAGCAAAATGCTTTCAATGGTTCTAGTTTTCCGAAAAAAAATATGAAAATGGATAAAGTCAATCAAAAAGCACATCTACAGCTCAACGCAGAGTCACCGACAAACAAATTCAGATGCTGATCTGCGAGCTGTCCAGGCCAAGGGCGTGTAAAAAGAGGTTCACATTCCCAAGCTTAGCACGCCGCTCGTCCTCATCAGCGACCCAGCCTTTATTCGCGCTTGCGACGTTCTCGAGCACCTTCTCGCGTAGTGAAGTCACGAGCGCCTGTTGCTGTTCATTTGTCGCGTGTAAGGCGAGCGCTGCGAGGAACTGCCAGACAGGTTGGTCGAGGCTTTCGGTATGCAAGGGAAGAACGGTGGTATTCGGCGGGAGGGCGGCCAGTGCCGCGGCGATGCGGGTTGAGGGGAAGAGGTACAGCAGGTTGGGGTGCAGGAGCTGGAACAGATGGTCGAACATCATCTCCCTGCGCAACGCTCTCAGTCAAAACTCTACGGGATATAAAAATTACCCGTACCATTGCTCCGTTTCCTCTTGTGTGGGAAGTTCCGAAAGATCCGCAGCTGTTGACATACTTTGTTTGATCACCTCAACGCGACTTAGAAACAAAGTCAAGATGGCCAGACCGGGCTACGGGAAAGGCGATCAGCTAGGACAAGAATGGAAACTGTGAGTACGAACCCTTGTTTGGGTTACGGAAACGATGTCACTCCTCTCTAGTAATAGACCTAATAGCCCACTAACTAAACGTAACCCTGCCTTAGCCACGACCGGCAGGATGCTCTGAACGACGCTCCCAAGGAACGCTTGAGTTTGTCGTTCCAAATCTTGCTGGTGGGCGCTCTCCGTTGGAACATCAAGAATGCGCGCGTGAATGACGATATCCATTTGAGAAAAGCACGCGACCAGGAGAGTGAGCACTGTGAGCATTTGTTGAGAGGATAGATGTCTCGATATTCTCGGTAAGAGCTTTTTCCCTTTGGAAGGAGCGATAAGCGAGATAAATGGATGCGGGTTGCTGTAGCGTAATCGCGTCAGAAACAGTAAAAAGATAACCAACAGGTGCTTGCCTCGTCTCCAGAGGTACCATAACTCTGAGATCGTCCCATAGTTGCTGAACGAGTTCAGAATAGTGTGCGTTCCTTTCAGTGCGTTAGCGAACCCTTGAGTTGTACGAGAATGCGCTTTGAGCAAGCGTACCAGACTTCCACTGTTTCGGGGTCTTCGGGGTTGAGACTCGACTGCTCGCGTCTTAGTTGCTCGATGTCTAGCACCAGGTCGTACAGATGCTCCAGAATTTTTAATGCCTCCTTCGTCGTCAAAGGGTCCTCGGAAGTCGTGTTGTCAGGCTGAAAGCTGGTGAGCACACAATAACGACCACGAGGTACCGTCTCACATCGACAGTAACACCAAGTGCCTCCACCCCTATTTTTGCAGCTTCCTTCGCGGCGCCTTCACCGTGCGTGCGGATCGCGTCTTCCCTGGATATGTGCGCATGTGTGGAGGCATTTGAAGGGTCCACCTGCAAGAGTTGCCGTGGGGCGGCCTTGTAACTTCGCCCGGAAGTCTTACCGAGCGCGCCTTGCAAGCTATGATTCGCAGCTAGTACCAACCGCTTGCGTTAAGGCCAATTTGAGCACAGATCGAAGAGCTCACGTTTGTCTTGCTCTCTCTGGCGTGCATTGTTCACGATACGCTCGATCTGCTGTTCCATCTTCTGCATGGCACTTGGTCGTCTCCCGCCGCCCTTTTGTCCCATCCCTAGGCCGACGCCTCCAGACGAGCCAAACTTTAAGACACGTTCGTCGGACGGCTGGAGCCCCAAACGCGAACGGATGATAGCGCCATAAACCTGTGCGTAAAAATCGTCCGCATAGGGATCTTGCGTGACAAGCTGTGAGAGTTGTATCCGCGTGATGAAATCCTTGTCGGATTGGGTCATGAGATCATTGTATCGAGACTGAAGGAATATCAGCACGAGACGGTGTCGTGTTTGTGCACAGACGTGCCATGTGAGCGATCTTAGCGGCCTTGCGTCTCCTTTTCTCCTCCATGCGTTCGGTCTCCATGATCCTACGCATCGCTTCAGCCTGGAGAGCGTCCTGCTCCGCCTGCGACACAGCCTGCATATCCCGCATAAACTCCGCCTGGGCCATCTCAGACAGGAGGCGCTGCTGTAACTGGATATTCTGCGGCACATACTGGCCCTTCTGCTGATACTGGGGCTGCAGATGGGGGTCGACGAAGGCAGGAGACTGTTGCCTACGCTGGACGAACTGTTGCGAGGGTGACGCGATGGGCAGGTGATCCGACGATTGTTGGCGTTGATGTAGATACTGGTGGCCTTGTAACATTTGCTGTTGACGGATATCAGGGCGCTGCGAACGGTGCTGTCGTTCGATCTGATCGAGGCGTAGTTGCTCCTGGAGTTGCTGCGCCTCTTGCAAGCGACGTTCCCGCTCCTGCTCCAGCATCTGTTGTTGGCGGATCTGTAGTTGCAGCTGCTCCTGCAACTGTTGTTCTCGCAGTTGTTGCTGTTGTAGGAGCTGTTGTTGCTGCAGTTGCTGATGGAACCTTGGCGACTGGGCCTGAGGGTGCATTCTCGGAGGGGCGGATCGTTGCTGCTGGTAATAGTGAGACTGCTGTACCTGCTGCTGTTCTTGCATCAACTGCTGCCGTTGTGTGACCGCAGAAGACTGAACGCGCTGTGCAACTGCAGCCGCCTTCATTTCTGCCTCGATGTCCTGCAATGTCCGCGGGACGGCTTGCGGGGTCAGCTGAGCTGCGGAGGCGCCGGGCGACTGTGATGAGGCGATGCTCGACGACGACACCGAGCCGCCGCCGCCATTCGAGAAACTCGAGACACGGGCGGAGCCGTTGCGGACGAGATCCGCAGGACTACGAGAAGCACTGCTCGATCGAGGGAGCACCGAGAAAGGCGACTTTTCGTCCCACAGTGACGGGCCAGGACGAGCTGCAGGGCAGAGGGGAGGAATTTGAGAGGGGCACAGGATTTAATTCTGTGACGACCGTACACGAAGATGAGGCCTGCGCTCCATAGACAAGCGAGGGGTCTGGCTGTGCATGTGGCTGCTCGAAGGTGGACGGAACAGGTCCGGGATGGTGCAGTGTCTGCTGTGTGAAATCGAAGTCCTTACCTGCTCGCGATAAGTGGATGCGGTACCAATGAGTGAAACTTGGAAAACATGCCAACTTCGCCAGTTCCACCAAAAGTCTCGTCATTCAGTTCATCGCCTCCCTCCTGAAGAGCATCGCCCAGCCCATCATAACTGTCCTCACCCCAGGTGTAGACGGCGAGGTCCTCCTGTTCCCCCTTTACCTCCAAAAACCTTTGCTTTAGTCGATCGTGCTGTTCAAAACGGAAGAAGGACATAAGAGATGGACCGAGTCATCTGCACGCCATGTCAAAGCCTTCCAACCCAAACAAGACCATACAAATCTAGTCCAATCACAATTTACAACAATTCTTCTACGCTTCTTCTCAATACTGTTCGTGAATTTCCTCCAGAACGTCCAAAATAGTGCTTGCACTCCACGCCTGCGTGGCACAGGAGTCGTAACAGAACGCCCCGTCCTTGTTCGTCAACTCGGGTAGCCCGGCCCAAGGATCATTGCTGATGTAAGTTCGAGGGGTCCGAAGAATATCGTAGATGTGGTGCAAGGTGTCAATTGGGTTCTGGGATGAGACAATAAGTATAGCGAGTGTGAGTGTTGGTTATCCCACTTACCTCCGCGCCTGCTCCGTATCTCGAATCGAAATACAAATACGCTCGCAGGAAGTACCCCAAGGGCCACCCCCACTCAGGACCCTGAAGCTCCGTTCAGTTCGCGTTATCGCACTCATTCGATCCACTAACCTGGTGATAATTTCTGCCTTTTGCGATGGCAGGATCGTCTGAATCATTCGAGTTGTCGTAGAAGGGACGATATTGTAAGTCGTTCGGATCAAGCGTTTTCATTCCCAGTGGTGCCCGGAGAACTTCGTCTGCCAGTTTCAATGCAACAAGTGCATGCTCGGGGTCGAAAAGTTCGGGGGCAACCGTCATGGCGATGGGGAAATTCGGCCGGAATTGGTAGTTTGACCACTCCCTCCCAGGTCCGGTTCCGACGACATCCTTGTATATTCCACGACGATTGACGAGCGTTGAGTCGATGTCATACTCTTTGTCTTCCGAGGGGTCTAAACATCTGATTAGTGATTATAAGACCCAGAACAAGGCGCCGACTGACCAAGAGGCACATAATATGACCTTTCAAATGAATTCTGAATCAGGTCGTTCCATTCTCGATACGTGACTAGACGTCGTTTCCCATTCACTGTCCCGCCAACTCGATCAGAGGGAAAGCTCGCGGGATTTATAGTAGCGCTTGGGCTCACCTTCAGCCTCAACTCCTTCGAAAGGGAACTTGCCACTGCCGGATAGGTTGTCCAGCCACCTCAGTGTGCTCTTCAACAAACCCGTAATCTCAACAGGTGCACCATCGCGCGGAGTCCCGGGTACTCCTTTCGTCCCTGCCTTCACAGACTCGCCCATTTTGTCCATCCACGTACCACAGTTCTGCGCGCTTCCGCCCAGAATCAAGCCCGTCTCCCAATCGACGTGAATGTTAATGTTGAATCCTTCATCGCTCATCTGCATGTCAAGGTTGGGACCAGCATTGTGTTCGCGGAAAGAAATGCCGTCTGCATGCCGCTGCAGCACCTCCTGGATAATTTCTGCGATGGTACTGGTATCGGAATAAGCGCGCGGATCATCCCAGTGTACCCAGGTATCGTCTTTAGGGAAGCGGCGCTTCACAGGCTCGCTGAGGAGCGCAGGACCGTCTGGGGCCTTCTGAACATAATCCTGGATATTCTGGAGCATCCACCAAGGCGAATCACGCGAATTGTACCTGGGAAGGGAAATTAGGGGCAGTGTATTTGTGAAGGGAGATACATACCTCGGATTACGAACGGAGTCTAATAGATTCGGAATCAGACCATGCTTCAGCGTCGACGCAAACGCCAAAATATGCCTCTTCGCAGACTCGAAATTACCGGTCGTCAAAAATAGACCACGTAGCGAGATGAATACGTCCCTGCCCCAGCATCTTGCCCAACCGGAAGAAAAGTGCGGCAAGCCCGCAGCTAGCGAAGGGACACTCTTGACAGGATCTAGCGAAGCCGACTTTACGCGCCCATGCACCTGCAACGACACCATTGCCAAGTCTTGAGTGAACGAATGGCCAGACGAGATAAAATCGGAACACTGCTCGAGGGCCACGTGGCGGGCCGCTTTATACGCCTCTGAGACTACGATGGCGAAGTACTTCGGTCGAAGGTAAAATGGTACGGTCGCTTTAACAAGGTCAAATCGTTCCTTGAACCATTCGGCGGGTGTCTGCAATTTGGGAAACGTATTCGCTTGTTTGAAGAGCCGTCCAGATATGTAGTCCAGCGCCCAGCTCCCCTCTCGTAGATGACCACAGAGGGAATGCCCCAGGTCATTATTCTGTATGACGCGCTTTAAGGGGTGCATCCAGCCCTCCAGCCCACAGTACTTGAGTTTTCCAACACCGGGAACGTCATAGACGCTTATTTCGCCACCCGTGGCGTCCATTTCTTCCCCATCAGCCCGATATAATAAGACGTTCAAATCGACGAGGTCGAGGTCTTGGAACGCGTCCTCCGCTCCGGAACCGCAAAGCTTGTCCAGCGTGGGATCCAGGCCTTCGAGTTGCGTCTCAAAAATCATTATGCTGCCGGGTGGGAAGTAATCAGGAACTGTAATCTCCGAGTATGGTCCTTGGTCATCACGTCCCCACAATGGAGTTACGGGTTGGAGGTGCACCAACTTCGACGGGATGCCAGTGATCGTGTTCGGAATAGAAACAACTTCGGTGAATTCTATACTCGCTCCAAAAACGAACTTCGCGCTTGATCCACGAAGGCGGGTTGGTTCAACTGTTTGGCTATGAGTATAAGTGACACAATACGCGAAAGGAACTTACTGGAACCACGGTCCTTCGAGCCTCGGGAAGTTGGAAAAGCTGTGTGCGCCACAAGAAGGTAGCCCTTCTGAGTACCTGGCTGCACGCGATGCATAACAAGATACTGCGAGGACAATAAGTTAATAATGAGTCTTGCACAGAGCAGTAGTCGATCTGACGTACGTCATTCTCTTGGTGGATGTGGCCTTCCTCGAACCCCCCGAGGACCATCTCCCGATGCAGACTGTTTAACAGCCTCTTTGCGACGGCGATTCCTCCACGTCCAAATTGTTTCCCCTCGGCGTTGCCAAGCCCGACAAGTTCGTATAATCTAGACTCATGGACGAGCTCTAGCAGCCGTGGATAAACCTCATCGTAGCCTTTCACGCTACCTGTCGCGCACCAGGAGAATGCGACAATGGCTGCTGTCGAGAGTGTATCCTCCGATGACCGCTTGCTGGTTGTGGACTCGTTGTCGTGTGTCTGGTCGTATAACAGCGCATGCGGTAGCGAGCCAAAGATTGGAGAGATGACGCATGGTCGGATGGGCCCACGCCCTGAGACAGTTGGAGAGGCAACATAGGAGGATGATGTAAGGCAAGCGCCGTCCATTGAGCCGAATGGTTTCCCGAGGCCATAGCGCCAGGTGATGCGAGAGAACTCCTTGGGTTCCCATGCGTTTCCAGCTTCACGAACGAGGCTGTTGATACCGAGCCTGCTCACGAATACAGTGTCCATGTCCTCACTTCCGGTGAATAGTTCGGCGACGACATAAAGATTGGGATTGACGGTACGCGCGCGGTCAAGGAGAGTCGTGCCAACGTGTAATGGGGTGGAGTGGCAGTTATCGAGCCGGAAACCAGTAAAGACGCGGGCGAGGGAAGTCACGTATTCGGTCATATGCTTCCAAAGAAAGGGTGAGTCCTCAGCAGACGAACCGTAGTTGAGTTTCACGCAATCGGTCCAAGCGATGACCGTACGCTGAAAATAGGCTCTAGAAGGAAGAAGTGCAAAATTGGCGAGAGGGTCCGCATTCCACAACCACCCATTTACAGCGAGAGAGTACTTGAGGGGTTCCTTCTCGGCTCCGGGAATACGAGCAAAATACGACTCCATGATCGGAGACCTATAGTTGCCTTAGCTCTCGTCGCAGAAAACGGAATTGGGTACTGACTTTCTGGTAATTTCACCTATTTTGGGACCATTATCGTCGAGACGGCTGTACTTCAAGCGATTCTTGATATTCTCCAAGGCAATCTTAACATCCTCCTCCCACTCCCGGTAGAGCGGAACGTTCAACGCGTCCACAACTTCGCCCCACGCGTTTCCGGGCTCCGCGTCACTCCCACGTGAGGCTAGGATGAAACCAGCCGCAACGGCGCCATCTACAGTCACGCCGAATCGTTTCGCGTATTTTGACAGCCCCTGGAGGAATTCCCCATCTCGGTACGCACGCAAGATTGTGGCGAGTTCGGCTGCGCTCTTGCCTTTGATGTCAGGTCCCTCCCATGGCTTGATCTCGCCAGAAGAGTGGGCAGCCTGGACCGTCTCCTTCTCATTCTTAATATCGAGGACGTAATATTGCCAGAAGTTGAACTGCTGGATGTAGTCGTGGAAGGCGTCCAAGAGGAGTTCCACATCATCCATCGACTTGACCTCAGTAGGTAAACCGTGATCCTTGAGCGAACCAGAAAACTCAATGATAGCGTCATCGAGCTCGAGAGCGGGAATAAGATGTGGGAAATTGAGTGGACTGTAACCTATAAGGCGAAAAGTTCTCAAGATCCATGAGGAAGGATACGTCCGAAACAATTGACTGACCAGCCTCTGGGTGCTCCTCGAGCCAAACACTATTATTAGCAGTATGATTGAGGACTACGTCGGTCAGGTGGAGGAGACCGTATCGGTCGCGGGCGAGACCTAGCACTTCCTCTATCTTCGCGACGCCGCCATCATCTGCAACGGACTGGGGGTCACTGAATATGCTCGGCTCATAGCGGAGCTGGTCTTTGATCGAGTAAGGAGAGTTGCTTTGACCCCGTTCCTGAAGCGGTGTCCAGTGTAACATATTATACCCCCTCTCACTAGCCTCTGCGAAAAAGTCTGGCCACTTGGACACGGGGCCCATCCATTTTGAGACAGTGCTGAGAAGAGAGACAGCGGAGAGAGGGAGGTTGATGGTCTCATCCTTTATCACAGCGCCGCCGTCGGTGGGTAGTAAATGCTGCGAGTCACTTCCGAGGATTGGCGTGCGCGCCTTGATTCGAAGGAGTGGATCGATGTTAAAGTAGCCCTCTCTACCAGTAATGCGATTGCCGGGAGTCGCGTCGTCGTACTCAACCCAATAAGCAAAGGCGCCAGCATGGGATATAGGAAGGTCAATTTGGATAGGTTTTGAAACGTTCGTAGGAAGCCTGTGAACGCGTTTTTCGTTTTACACTGAGCGGAGAGAGAAGCACCGCACGCGCTTACTTTCGTTCAGCGAACCTATTGCGGTCAAACACGCCGCCGTCGAGAGGAAAATTTGTTTTGAACACGCCGTTTCTAGACGCTGGAGTACCCGCTTCCAGCGAGACGCGGAGAATATACGGAACATCTGCTGGGGGGAGACGTATGTACTGCGCAAAGGTTATCAGTATGACAGCGCATACATTCGGCTCGAACTAACTCACCTCACGACTCTTGCTTGGTCCCCCATCTGGTTCTAGTGGTAGTTCATATACACGGATAGGTGCTTCGCCGTGCTTTATCGATGACTCGAAAAAGTCTACTCCTTCATCCGCAGGTGTCTTAGGTGTCTTTGCGATTGTGGGCGACGAGCCTGATGAGGAAGGGGGCTTGTTTCTAGGAATGGCCAAAGTGGGGTGGGGATGGCCCTGCGGGGTGACCAATTTTGATTTAATCTTTGCTGCAGCCATTTCAGACGACGGAAGTGGCGGCGGTAAGCGAGTGGAGGATGGAAAGAAGGGAGGAGAGGACAGTTGAAGTGGAGGCGTAAGGTCTTATAAGATTGCAGAACCAGAGCATCCCGATGCTAGGATGCATCGATGACCCTGACGTCATTATCTGCACTCAATCCGTACCCTAGCATCCTCAAGTTTCTAAAATTTCAGAAACCGGTTTCCTGCATTGACCACCGACACGTCACTTACCCTGGGAAAGGCCTGGATTCAGGGAGGGGTCATCGTCTCCCCCAACCACTTCTCAAGCGCTGGCGGTGCCACTCGGGCGTCCGAAATGTTTTCGGATTTAACATACGTCCTCCCACCCGCCGATGGGCTCCTTCCTTTCGCGTTTCCCCGTCGGTTCTAGTTCCCGCTCCAGAGTCACCTGGCCACAAAAGCCCGCACAGGTCGTCGTCCAGACACGGGGCTTGCCCAGAGACACAGAGCCAGAGAAGATCTCGCTCCGTACGCTAATCGAGACCCGGTGTCCAAGTGTACTTACACCCTTCAAGGCGGCCTGGTGGCTTTTCAAGTACGTCTTCTCCGCTGTTATACGTAGGCCTCCTCACCTAGAAACGTGCAGTGGCCACTTGCAGACCGGATATGCAGTCGTCGGCGACTTTTCTCACGCAGATCCAGTGGTGTATGACAGGTTCGTCACCTGTGCTATACTGCCCCTACCTCGGACGGAATTATTATAATCTGCACAGAAAGCTCCTCAGACTGAAAGATGGTGGAACTCTGTATGTACACATACCCTCTCGGACTATCACCGACTAACTAGCCCATTCTTCTGCAGAGGGGTTGATTTCACACCACCAGCCGCCGCTGGACGCGCATTTGCCAAAACAACCCCCGTTGTCGTTGCTCTACATGGTCTCACAGGCGGTGCGCTGATGAAGCATTGGACCCCTAGCGGTGTCGCGGGCAGTCGTCCCTGACAATAAGCCGGAATAGGTTCACATGAAGCATATGTTCGGAACATCATTGCCCCTGCAGTTGCACCAGTGGAAGAGGGAGGCCTCGGATATCGCGCTGTGGTTCTCAACTTTCGAGGATGTGCGTGACTTTTTTCTTTTTTAATATACCATCTCTCATGTTATGGTTAGGTGCCGGAGTGCCCTTGACAAGTCCTCAACTCTACGGATTCAGCCATACGGACGACTTGCGACAGGCGATCCTTTATATCGCGCAGTTATACCCCCATGCACCTCTCCTCGGACTCGGATTCTCTCTCGGTGCCAACATACTGACGCGGTATGTTGCCGAAGAAGGTGAATCGTGCCGCCTCGTCTCAGCCTGTACACTCGCTTGTGTGTGTATCCACCCCAATTTTGCACTCGCCTTTCGTTGCTGATTCGAGAGTCCAGCCCTGGGATACACTCAAGACGGGAAAGGGGTACGTCCTCGAAACCCCTTTCACACTCTCCGCGGCCTACTGACACGCTTCTTGCGTAGTCTAGAAGACGACTGGTTTACCCGCCGCGTGTATTCCAAGAGCCTCGGCACCAATCTCAAGAACCTTGTCAATCGCCACGTCGACTCTATCCGCCAGTTCCCTGATTCCCGCATTGCTCAAGCGCTACCTGCTCTCATGTCGCACAAGCGCCTCACGGTGTTCCAATTCGACTCACTCGTCTCAGTGCACTCCGGGGGCTCCTCTCCACCGTTCCCATTTGAGGATGCGTGGGCATACTACAGGTACTCGTCGAGCCACGACAAGCTCGACGCGATCCGCATACCCTTCCTGGCGCTTAACTCGGACGACGACCCGATCTCTCAGTGTGCACCGCAGGATTACGACCGGAACGAGTGGTTCACCCTCGTTGTCACCCGCGGAGGCGGCCACATGGGCTGGTTCCAGTCTGGTGGGGCGGCGAATCGCTGGGCCAAGCAGCCCGCGCTCGAATGGTTCAGGGCCACGGGAGAGGGCATACGCTTGGAACCCAGAAAAGTCAAGTCGATTGAATGGAGAGACGGCTGGCTGATGGAGGTTGGGAACGACGACCTTGGTTGTCAGGAGACCGGAGACGGTGAAACGATTGTAGCCAAACAGGGGGGCGATTTGTTGGCTGGCCTATAGACTGATTTCTCTGGACACCATAATGAGATAGTTTTTAGTCATCCCAAATCGTTGTGATAGGTACAGGATCCAGTGTCAATGACTGGCCATCGTATCTCTACTAACAATGTGCTAAAACACACTGCGGGGAAGGATATGGCTGAAAGCAAAGCTGAGCGACTCGCAAGTGCTGCTGATGGGGGGGAAATAGATGCTGTTGACGTCCCGCCGCGTGGCCGTTACGAGAACCCCACGTGGGGGACCGGCCCACGCTTTTCGAGGGATGGAGTCGGGAACGAAGTGAATTTCACCACGGGTGTTGAGAAAAACATAAGCGAGGAACGTGCGGTTTTCATCCAGCCCCGGTACCGAGTCGGGCAGCGGCGCCTGCGGCACCGATACTCGACGCACCGCCTTTCATTAGGGCACCGGCGAAAAGATCTCGACAAGTCCGTAGGCGCTCTCTTCGTACGACGAACCAGGATCCGGCATCGGACGGTATGGCTAAGGGGACTCCAAGCAAGCTTGCTTCTGATGCTAGGCGAACGCTCTTGGTCATTGAGTCCAGTTCTTCCTCCGAATCTAGATCAGCAAGGTTCTCGGCACCATGTTCATCGTCTGCCCTCGCGTGGTTTCCAGAGGCATGGGCGTTGGCACCTCCGGTGGCGATTGCCGAGTGTTCCACCTTCTTCTTCTTCTTCGTGGACGACTTGAGTTGCTCCAGTTGTGCCTCCGCACCTGGCTTGCTGAGGTCGATGCCCTTCCTCTTGGCGAGCTCCTCTAGCTCCCGTTGTTTCCGCTCGCGCTTCTCTCGCTCCTTTTTCTCCTTGCGTTCCTTCTTACTCTCGCGCTTGACGGGCTCGACCCAATTTGGGTTGTGAGCGCGGTTCCACTCGAGCAGAAGTTCGTCGTAGTCCTTCGAACGCCCTTTGACGGCCCGTTTTGCACCCATAGAGTGCGACTTGCAGGTGAGCGAGCGGGAACACGGTAGGTTCTTGTCATTGATGACGCCACAATGTCTGTCTGGGTCAAAAGGACCCTTAAACCGACCCTTGGTGACCTTGGCTGCGGCCTTTGCCTTCTTTGACTTTGGCGCGTTCGGATCGTTCGGATCAAAGTCCTCCCCCTTGCGCTTCTTGCCCTTTGCTTAAACGCGAATCAGTTGATAAGGTTTAGGGGGCAGTGACGGCCAACTCACCATCGTCGGCCTTTCCTTTGGAGCCGTTCTTCTCAAAGTCATACTTCTTGCAATTGTCTAGTACAAGTAAGCGACCAATTGTAGACCACGACGATGCGACTGCACCTGCATGTTCTGCGGCAGCACTGCACAGAATGGGTTTCGCGCAGTCCTTACATTGCACGATGCCGATCTCGGACGTGCTGTTGAGGGGGTCTGCGCCAAAGATCTTCATGTCGCGCGCGGTTAGCCATGATGTAGGTGGAGGTAAAGCAGACAATGAGACAGGGGGAGAAGAGGGGGGGGGAGTAGGGGGTAGGTTGTCGAAGGTGAACGGTGCAGGCGATGGGGAGTGTTTGAGCCTGAGCTTAAGCGTCATCTTGTTCTTGTTCGAGTGAGACCCGTCCTCGTTGCGAGTTGCCATTGCAAGATAAGTGTCACGCGTTACCGTGTCACGCCGAAGCCGAGTCGCCCCAGATCCTATCATGATGATCATTTGATGGTGTGTTATAATGCAGCCTACACACAAATTGACGTCTATCGCATTGCGCCCATTTTCCGCACTAATTTCCATCGTTTGACAGGGGTTCCGTGCACTTCGAGGCAATCGGCATTGTGTGCAGGTAACCGGCGCGGGTGTCGCCCCCCAGAGGCACTCGCCGAGCCGATGAATTGAACTTTCTAAAACAGCCGTCGGTAGCATAAGATCCCGCTTCAGCCATCCTCTTCAACATCCGCTCATAAATAAGGCCCTTTGATCTCAGGTCTTTTCTCCTCCGCTACACCCAGGCTCTCGTCCCCCACTCGTTTCGCTACCCTTCCGTCCTCCACGTGTTTCTGATTCTTATCTCCCCTATTCTGAAGCATGTTATCACCGCCAAGTAGGAGATTGGCCCCATTCAAGCTGGATTTCATTATCGTTGGTGGCGGTCAGCATTTTTTTTTTCTTTTTTTCTTTTCTTCCTGCGTTGGTGTATATCGACTCAATCCCTCTAGCCATCGCTGGATTATCGACTGCCATTGGTCTTGCTTTGTCGGGTCATAAGGTTCGCGTTCTCGAGAGATGCTCGAGGTTAGGGCAACCCGCCTTCGGTATACGAGTCCCACCAAACGTGACAAAAATACTCGTCGGATGGGGACTCGAAGAGGAAATCAGGAAAACGGCATCTCTCGTTCGTGAAGGGTCACATCTCTGGGATTGTAAGTTGGTCACCGGTCACTTTGTTTTGTCTCACCCCTTTCTTGCTTCCTGCCTTGTGCTTGCTAATCTTATTGTCCAATCAGTTGAGACCGGCAAACTGATCGGGTTCCTTCAATGGGCTGAACCTGTGATACAAGACAGTGGTGCCAAATTTTACATGATGCGCGTGCGTCCAGGCCACCGGTCTGTTGTTACCTTGGTATGACGTATTGATTCGTGTGTCTGCAGTACGATCACCTCTACCAAATTTTGTACGACGCTGCTAGACGAGCAGGGGCTGAGGTAATATTCAACGCCGATGTACGTCTAGCCTCGCCACCTGCTCGGGGGACACACAGACCGTCAGTGCAATTGCGTGACGGCACCGTCCTCCACGCCGATATCATAGTCGGTGCCGATGGCCAGCACAGCACTATCCGAAACTCCGTTCAGAGAAAACGTGTCGAGCCTCGAGCAACAGAAACCATCGTGTTATCGGGGAATGTTTCAATGCAAAGGCTTTTGGAGGACGACAGAGTCGATGTCGACGAGTTGTCGTCCTCATGGTCGTATTGGTTTGGCCCAGGTCGGGCATGTTCGGGTGGGTCGATTTCATCAAATATACCTGTTGGTTGTATGCCACGTCGCCTGGCGTTTACCACGTTTTAGGTCATCCGATTGTGAGTCTTGGAAAGCGTGGAAATGAGTGTCCATCCAGACTATGTTGAACCCCGTTCCAGGCACGCGATAGGGAATATGCGATCCACCTATACTGGGATCGAGAAGACCCTGATGCTCCGGAAGGCTGGAGTCCTAATTTGCCAACTAAATCACTAAAGCTGTCTGATATGGCTTTAGATAACAGGTACGATTCACATTCCCAAATCCAGCATGGTCCATAGCTCACCATACTCAACAGGCTGGCTAGGATGCTTGAAAAGATCGATGCAGTTTGCTGGCAAAGATATCTTGATTGGCCGAATATCGAGAATTGGTCTGATGAATCCAACCGTATTGTTCTCGTAGGCGAGTCCTCGCGTCCCCTCATCGTTCGTACACCCGTCTCGTCCTCCGCATACGCGCTGAGAACAACTTTCTCTGCCTCTTCGCAGCCTTGTAGCTCGCAATGCGGTAGCCTGTCTGTAGAGAGCGCTGCCGTCTTCAGCACACTCTTCTCGTACGTACGCGGATTCGACCATATTCCGCTTTTGGTGAGAGCGTACGAAACTATCCGGCGAGATCGCGCGGACTTCCTGCATCGAGTGGAGTTGACGCACGTTACACAAACCATGTTCCCCCCTGGCCCTGAACAAATAGCGCGCGATCATGAAATGGGAAAGCTCTTACACGCGGGGCAGGCAAAATGGGATGACGATGCGTACTTGGGCTTATGGGGACAGGTGTGTGAAACCTGGGCGTACAATGCCTTTGACGCGGCAGATGACTGGTGGGTGCAATGGGGCATCCTTCGCGAGCGATCATTGGGCATACATGACCCCGATGTCGAGTCGCCGTTCCGCCCCCTGGAAGTAGGCGTCAGCGCACGTATAGACGTAATTCACGAATTTCATGATTTATGAACATGGGACAAGTGACTACAGTAGTTAGGAATTCTGGGTTGTACCGTGTCAGCTATCCACATCATAGTTGTGTTCTTCTTTCTGCCTTGTTCGTATCGTTTGTTATCGGGCTTCCACGTGTATCCATCCAACTACCAACCGACACGGCTAGCGGACATTGTATCTGCGACAGAACAACGCGCTCAGAGTTATTGCCTCCGACTAGGCCTGGACACTTGTTCCTGTGCCGACTAGCGAAGCGCTTGCCGCAAGTTCGAGATCTTCTACGACCCAATAAGGAATCCCAACTATCCACCTCATGGACGCAGTGGAGAGGGCCAACGCAGACCGACAGAAGAAATGGTGCGTCTTCACCGGGACATGGCTTCCAAGATAGCCCACACGTAACCTTACAGGGTCAAAGACCAGAAAGTCGGAGAAGGTACTTATGCCGTCGTCTATCGGGGTACGTGGCCTGCGTCGGTGGTAGCGTGGTGTGTTGAAGACCGTGACCACCGCAGGACGAGAGCTCGCAACTGGTCGAAAAATCGCCATTAAGAAGATCAAAGTCGGTCAATTCAAGGATGGACTCGACATGTCTGCCGTGCGAGAGGTCAAGTACCTGCGTGAACTGCATCACCCAAATGTCATCGAAGTAGGTGCGCCGTACACTACATTCCCCTGACCACTCTCTGGCTCAGCGCGTCCCTCCCCGGAAAGCTCTTGGACGTGTTCTCCTCAAAGACCAATCTGAACCTTGTGCTTGAGTTCCTCGATACCGACCTGGAGATGATCATCAAGGACCGCTCGCTTGTGTTTCTGCCCGCAGATATCAAAAGCTGGATGGCCATGATGTTCCGTGGTCTTGAATTCTGCCATCGAAACTTTATCCTGCATCGAGTGCGTGCCGCACCCCCTTCCCCCCTGTTTTTTGTTTTGTTTTTCAATATCATCTCTCCCCTCTTAACGGTCCTTGCAGGATTTAAAACCGAACAATCTGCTCATAGCCTCGGATGGTCAGTTGAAAATAGCTGACTTTGGCCTCGCCCGAGACGCTGCAGACCCGGGATATAAAATGACCTGTCAGGTGATCACACGGTGCGTGCAATCGAAACCCCCACTTTCCTTCTGTCCCCAAATCCGACTGTGCCCTGATACGCGCACCTACCAGATGGTACCGACCGCCAGAATTGCTCTTCGGCTGTCGGTACTACGGTACCACCGTCGATATCTGGTCCGTAGGCTGCATATTCGCGGAGCTCATGTTGCGCACCCCTTATCTCCCCGGCGAAAGCGACATGGACCAGCTGAAGACCATCTTCCGTGCACTTGGCACCCCGACCGAAGAGGAATGGCCGGTATGTCCACGTGCGGACCTCAGGCGGGCATCGGATATATCATAATTTTTTTCGACGCCACAGGGCCATACGAAACTACCAGATTACGTCTCAATCGGGCAATTTCCAAGGACACCGTTGCGTGACCTGTTCACCGCCGCAACCGCAGACACCCTGAATCTGCTCAGCAAGTGCATCGTCTATGAGCCCCGGAAACGGATAAGTGCTAAAGATGTTCGCCGTCTTCTTCTTTCTCGGCTAGTCTTCTTCTTTATCTGATGTGTGCGATTCCAGGCTCTGAATCATCCTTACTTCTTCGCCCTCCCGTACCCGACACATCCTTCCAAACTTCCTAAAACGGTCGCACAGACCACCGCTGCCGCTTCTCGGCCACTCGACGAGATCGACGGCAACGTTGACCCCGATAGTGGTGCCGGGCCAGGCGCGAAGGCCGCCGGCACCGCCCCGCCCAAAAAGCTCAAGCGTAAGCTGAGCGGGCACGAGATATCCCGCAATATCGCGCGCAAACTTGATTTCACAGCCGCTTAAACTTTCTTTCCTCGTATCACACAGAGAGGGTGTTAGGAATATTGCGGGAGTGCGCTTATTGCGCGCTCAATCCGCTTTGCAGGATGACTTCCATTGGATGTCTTGTCAACCCTTAATCGACCTTACCAAGTACAGAAAGAATGGGAAAAATTTGTAGACTATGCAGCTTACGAGTATAATGTGTACGTGCAGTGCAAGTATAATGGGAGGAGACAAAGTAGACACCGGTCACCAGAGAGCAAAGAAGAAAACGGCAGGACTTGATAACATACGATAATCAATAGGCCAAGGGTAAAAAGAGAAACGACTGCCTATCTATGCTCTCGGCTCCTCACAAGAAATGCATTTAGCCTTGGAAGGGTCGTTGTCGACCATGCAGACTTTGCAAGTCCATGTTCCCGCAGCTTTCATCGGCACCTCCATCCCTGCAGCTGCCCAGTCGAATCCGCTCGACGGTGGTGCTACCAGCTTCGGATGTTCGGGAAAGCATCTCTTTGGCTCTTCACAAGAGGCACATTTGACCCGAGCGGCGTCGTTGTCCACCATGCAGACTTTGCACGACCACGTCCCCGGAGCTTTCGTCGGCATCTTCATTCTCGCGGCCGCCCAATCGAAGCCACCATTCGTGGCGGGTGCGGCGGCGGCGACGCCGTTTGTCGTGGAATCGGGTCGCGGCTCCTCGCACGCGGCGCACTTGGCCTTGGAGCCATCGTTGCTGACCATGCAAACGCCGCACGTCCATGAACCAGTAGCTTTCGCGGGCGGTTTCGCCCCCGCAGCCTCCCAGTCGAAGGAACCTGGTGCTGCCGACTTGGCTCCGAGAACGAACGAGAACGTAGGGAGAGAAGACGGTCCCGTGGCCGAAGCTGCGCTGCGCTCCTTATCGTGCTGTTTCGACGCCGTTTGAGAGTCCATCGGCACGTCAAAGGAGAACGACGGCAGGGACGCCGAATCGAGGGACAGCGCCGCTTCCTTTGCGTCCTTGGGAACTGATTTCGCTGACTGCAGTCCTGTGCTCGAACTGGGTACCGGAGGGCTTGGCGCAGGAGGTAGTCGAATCGGGACGACGGGTGGTTGGGGTTGGGGCTTTCTTCCGGGAAGCGAAGCAAAGAGGTCATCTGGCATCACTGGCGCTGGTGGAGGGCGATCGAACACGGATTTAGCAGGCGGGGGAGAGTCGGGATCACTCTCGGCGGCAAAGCCGAAGCGAAGTTTAGACGGCTCCTTCGGCGCAGACGATTTGAGCGGGAACGGTGGTTTGGGTGTCGTACCAGCTAAATTACCGTTTGTAGTAGGTGTTGCTTTCTTAGCATTGTGTTGAGATTCTGTTGGGTCGAATGTATCGCCAGGGTGCGTGTTTGTAGGAGAAGTAGGAGAATGCATGTCGACATCCACGACATCCTCAACGGTAACTTTCTGCCTTTTGGGGGTAGGTACGTCTCCCTTCTCAGGTTCTCCGTTTCCCTGCCCGTTGGTAGCAATATGATTTGCATTGACACGGGGAGGAGACGGTGATTTGAGCCGCGCGCTACGCCGAGGAGGTTCTGGATGAGAAATGCCGTTTACTTTGCTCAGGGGTGCTTTCCCAATGTTAGGAGGTGGTCGGGAACGCTTGCTTCCCTGTATGACAAGGTCAATGAGAATGCGCGAGTAATACACGTGTACTGGACCATTGGCACCGTGGCCTCGACGATCGTCTGATGACTCAGATTCACATCCTTCTTCTCCTGCTCCTTGGGGGCTCCTCCGGGGCTTTCCGCTTCTTCGCGGGTTTCTTTTTGCAGAGATGGTTTGACCGGGCTAGCAGTCTGGTAGGGATTTTGAAAGGTCAGGCTTCTTGGCGGTGTCACTTCCTTGATGAGCTCCGCCATAAAATTCGCTGCACGAGTGGGCTGAGTCGGCTTGGAAGGGGGCGAGGAACGTGACGACGAGGATGAAGAGTCCCCTACCCCCCAGGTGTTGCGCAAAGGAGAGGGTACTGCAGGGGTAGTAGGTTTTGGAGGCACTGAGAGACGAAGCCGTGGTGTGGCGGGAACGGCGGCAGACTTGTCGGGGCTTGAGTCGTTCATGGAGGTATGAGATGACGAACCGCTGGAAGTGGACAATGCAGAAGAATCGGCACGAGTTTGTTCACGTGGCTGGGCCAAGGGCAACGACTCGCCGGTGACATGAGGTATGGGGGGTTCGGTGGCCGCGTCTACACGTCGCCGCTTAGTTTCCGATTTGTGAGGTGATGCTTCTGGTGCAGAGAGCTTGATTTTGGAGGGAGTGAGGCGTGGTGGACCGAAAGCAGGGCTCTGATGGCGGTTGCGTGGACGAGCGCTCCCTGCACCCTGCCATTGTAAACCCCATTCGGATTCCTTGTTAACGTTCTACGAGGGGTCTGTTTTGATGAGGGGGTAGAGAGCCGACGTGAAAGGCCGGCGTCGTGCCGCGGCTGGGAGTGGGGCTAGCGGAGAACCGAAAAGGTTGTGATCGTCATCTGTGGAAACTTCATCAGACCAATGGAGTTTCGGCTGAAGAGAGAATATGCACGACCTTGCACGCTGTCCTTCAAAGAGACACAAACCGACATATTCGACGTGACTGCAAGGGCTGGTCAGAGCGATCACGCAAATACTGTTTGACGGTCTCGAGTTTCTCAGCTGGGGACTGTGAGGGGACGTTCAACCGAGGTGACTCGAATGGGGTAGACGGCTTGAAGGGGGATATCATTTCAGTTGGCTCTGGGATTAGACCCGAAATCGGTAAGGTCGACGCGACAGACGGGAGATGTCGCGTAGGTGTCAACGGAGACTGAGGTAGTCGTGGCGGTTGCGGCTGTTGCGCCACTGAGCCATAAAAGTGCGTGTCGGATTTGAGTTAGAAGAAAGTAAGTATATTATGACGCACTTCACGACCGCGTTGTGACAGAACGTCAGCGGGGCGCGGTCCCCCGATTCTGAACCATCAGAGGACTGTTTCTCGTCCTGTGCGTCCTCGTCAGAAACGGTCATCTTTCAGTTCTTCTGATGACTTTGTGCGACGCAGGGGGTTAAAAAGCTGAAAAGGGAAGACAAAGACCAGGACTACTGCAGATGTGAGATAATTGAGAGCATGAAGAATAGCGAAGCGAGAACGGACTGATTTCTTTGCTGAGCGTTGGGACGCTTGTATGGAGACGCCAGCTGATTTCTTGCAGCGCGACGATCGCTGCGCCTTACCGCGCTCATCTTCGCAGGACGACGACGGAGGGTGATGAAAGAGACAGAGAAGGAGGAGACGAACAAGACGAAGCCGACTTGGCACTCGCCACGGGTCAACGGGTTCAGGTTGGGCCCTCTCGGCTATTTCCGGTGTAATTCTTTCCCACGTGCGCCACCGCATTTGCCTTGCCACCACAACAACAAAATGCCAGACAATGTCGTCCAGTCGCCTTATCCTCTAATAGATGCAGACCCTCATTTCTCGAGAGTCGTTCGTTACATGAGGCCCTCAGACTATGCCGTCTGGGCCGGTGCCACAGCCGCATTTCCTTCAGCCCTTTACTTCTGGGGTACTTAGTTTGCTTTGTGCCCCGTGTTGCACTCACATAGAACGCTCTCTCAGAGATGGCCGACCCTACAAAGTCACGTTTGCGGCCCGCTTTACGCCTCGGCGGCGCGTTTGGCTTCATTGGTGGCTTCCTGCTCGCCTACCAGCGGTCAAGCTGTGAGTCTGTGCGTTGTTTGCATCCTAGTGGTCGTACTGACACCCGTCAAAGTCCGCTTCTGGGGATGGTCGGAGAATAAGCACGAGGAGGAGAAGGACTTTGCCGAGCTTAGCCAACTTGCGCGCGAAGGAAAGCCACTTTACGGAGAGTCACCTCAGCCACTCTGGGTCCAGAATGCCGCGTACAGCAACTCGGCCTTCTCGCAGCTCAAATTCAGTGAGTGTCTCAACCCAACTAACTAAATACTTATCACACTCACCTACCTCTTTCGCCGAAAGGTGTTTTTCCAATGTGGGTACTACTGCACAGTCTACGACTTTGAAATTAACCCACTCTCCTCATTACTAGGTTCAACTTTGTCAATCACCCACACATGGCACTGATCCTGCCAAGTATGGCGTGAAGTCCACTTCAGAAATTAGTGAGGTGGTCGAGCAATGAGCGGTAATCAGGCGCTGTAGTATACTTGCCCTCATCAATTTATTCCTTGGGCGCCCTTACAAGGGTCCAACAGTCCCAATGAGTGCTCTGGGTTACAGACTGACGCCTACTTGATCAAAGCCTACAAGCACACGACGTTTCATACTCTTGTAATAGTTGGTCTTCTTGTCCCACATTCTTTATACATCCTGGGCGGCAATATCGCTCGGGCGTTTATCTTATTTCCCCAGGTCACCGGGTCTGTAAACCAACCGGAACGCACCCACTGATCACAATAGCAGTCGTGATTGTCTCGTCGAAACTGTCTGATGTTCTCGCATTTTATTCTAGACGGGTCTTTTGTTGAGTCGAGACCCCCGTTTCTATACTGCACATCGTGATTCCAGAATTTCGCTAAAGGGTTCAAAACCAATCACTCCATGCGGTAAGGAACTCGTCGCACGGCGTTGCCCTCGGCCGCGAAAATCACGCTGTGCCTCAGTCACGAAACTCCCTCTCTAGCGCGTCTATCTAAATCGATGATGGTGGTATTGAACCTCATTGGGAAGAAACTCTTAGGTGTCACACCGTTTGAACCGGATGTTAGTGAAATGTATGTCCCACTTGAGCGACCACGATGAAAGCAGGCCGATACTGCCTGTACCCGCGTTCGAAGGCTCAGGGACCTTCGAAGGCCTTCTCTGACAAGCTAGTGTGACATCGAAAAGCGGGATTAAAGACTCAGATAACAACCATCTCGCTCCAACACATCTCGGATCCATCGCTCCGACTTCCATACGTCCCTTCCATGCTATCATGGGGGTAGGCTCTATCTTTCATTTTCTCTGTTTTTCTGATGGGGTGTTGCCAGTTTGCTTACCCCGTGTCCCCCCTTCATCACACGGATCTAGTCCATCAATTGCCTCACGTTGTGGGGTACACAAGCAGTGCATGAATGCCGTGACTAAGCTCTTCATGAATTTGATAAGAACGTAAGAGCATACAGTACACAGAAGGAAATGAAGTGCCAATAGTCGGGGACGTCTTTTATTTACGCCTTCGTCTTGCCTCGTTTTCGTTCCCGCTCATCGGCGGCGTCTTCGTGCGCTTGGTCTGGCGCTGCCAGTTCCTTTCCTTGCGCTGCTGCGGTTTGGGTGAGCGTCTCCCACATGACGTCGTTGATCCCCTTGGCGCGCGCCAGCTGCGACTTCAACCGCGCCACTTCGTCCTCGAGCTCCGTCACGCGTCCGTCAAGCGGTGGCGCAGAAAGCGCGTCGTTTGTTGTAGCCGATCTGGGTTTGACAAAGAACTCCCAATCGCGAAGAAGCTCTTCGCGCGAGTACGTCGTAACGGACTCGTGCGTGCTCTGTTGTGTGTCGTAAGGGCGCTCGGTAAATTATCAACGAGATAATTTAGAAGAAGAAAAAACACGTGTCGTGCGTGCGGCAACATCATCGTAACCTCATGCGCTTCGCGTGGGCGTGCCTCGCGCATGCGTTGAAAGGGCAGTATTGGGAGGACCGGGATCCCGCCGTCCTTATCCCCGCCGAGCTGCACGTGGCCGACGAGGTCTGGCGGCTTCAGGAGGGCGGTCAGGTGAGTCACTGCGAGCCCAGGACCCGGGTGCGCGTTGATGGTGCGGAGGAGCTGGTGCGATGGAACATCGTACACGTGCACGTTCCCCAATGCAGTGCCAGCAAGCAAGAGCGCTCCGGTGAGCGAAAAAGAGAGAGCCGTAACAGGTTCTCTTTGGAGTGTGTTCGATAAGATTGTATTTGCATGGGGGGTTGGGCGTTAGCGAAGTGAAGGGGTTACGCACCCAACAGATATGAGGCGCCTCTTGGTTGTACTTGAGTCATCGTCCCTGACCAGCAATACATCGTTGACGCCTGCGCCTCCGATCGCCTCAGCGACGTAGCCACCCGATTTATTGGCTCTTGTGCGGAAAAGATTCACTTGGTGGATGGAGCCGTCGGTTGACGCGGCAAAGAAAGGCGCTCAGTGAGATCCCATGCGATGCAGGCGACAGCGTGAGGAAACTGAAAGTGGTCAGGAGCGACTTTGAGGAAAGGTCCCATATCTGTTGGGGAAATCGATTGCCGTAAGGTAAGGGTGACGGCCAAAAAGAGTGGGACGTGCTTTCACAGAGTGGTCGGTCGAAGCCGACAACACGCGGCAGGATGGGAACGGACCGAAACCGCAAGCGATGTCGGTAATTGGTAGAGTGTGGTCAGAAAGTGTGCATAGACTTGTGGGTTCTCGTTTTGGACACCGTCATCTAGTAATCTGTCAGAAACGAGATGAGATGAGCGTTGATTGAGGTGCGTGCAAGATTGCGAGGTAATACGGATGCCGACAAACCTAAAAACAGACCAAACACTGATGCCAGAATCCTCGCTACCTGACAGCAGAGCTTCTCCGTCGGGGGTGAAGCGCAACACCGTGACTTGGCGATAATGAGCTTCCCAGGAATTGTACATTATCCCCGATGCAATCTGTGACAAACGAAGTTTCGGCATGGGCACAATTTCCGAGGGGGCAGGTGGACAAACCTCCCACAGGTATATCCTGCCTTGGGGAGTACCGGCGGCGCAGAATTGACCTCGTCGGTCTACGGTTACGCATGAGAGGCGTTCTGGGAGAACAATTTTTTGGGAGATTTGATCCTTGATACGAAGAACGTAAGAGAAATGACAGATGGAGGTTCCTGCACCAGGAGAAGCACTTTTTGGAAGCTGTAGATATTCAGAAGGGCCTTGTCCGGTTGTACGGCAAGCATGAGACCACCCTGTGCCTCCCGTGTGGGGATAAGCGCTGTACAGTTTTTCGCAGCATTTGTGTGCTTGAAAGAGGCCAGCGACGCGCCAGACTGAATGTCGTGGAATAAAATAGACCCATTGCCTGTAGACTGAGCATTGGGAGCAGGAGCAGAAGAGCTGACGACGACCTCTTGTAGCATTGGGGAGAGAGTGGAGATCACGTGATGGAGCGAATGCTATAGATCGCACTGGAATCAGAGGACTCGAGGTATAAAGTAACCCCGTCCAAACACGTTGGTGCACACTAACCCTCCCCATCCTCCTCGCCCTTCGTTCGCTTCACAACCACAACTTTCCTTCCACTATGTCCACCGACCTCTATGAAGTCCTCGGCGTGCAGAGGGACTCTACTGAGGATCAGAGTGCGTCCATTCCCACTTCTAACCCTTGGTCCCCCTCTTACCCGTCACACAGTCCGCAAGGCTTACAAGAAACGGGCGCTCCAAACCCACCCCGATCGTGTACCCCCGGAACAAAAAACAACGGCTGAGGACGAGTTTCGAAAGGTCCGCTAGCCCCTCTGTTAACTCCCCCGCTGTTGCCGCTCACACGTAACGCTAGGTTAACAACGCATATGAAGTCCTTATCGACCCCACTAAGCGTCGCGTAAGCTCTGCCGTTCCTGTGTTATTTTACATCGCCCCCTAATATCCGATTTTCAATGACACCGACAGGCCTACGATAAGGCAGGTGTCTGGCCACCGCCCCCGCCTGGATCAGAGCGGTCTCGCCGTCACCGCCGTCCACATCACTCCAGCAGGGAGAGGGAGCAATATGTGCCCTTCCCAGAAGATCCCTTTGATTTTGCATGGCCCCATCATGCCGGCTTCACAGACCCCTTCCGACTTTTCGAGTCTATCTTTGGCGAGCTGCATCATGCCATGTCTGACCCATTTTTCCCCGACCCGTGGCGTCGGGACCGCCGTCATGATTCGCACCACCGTAACCCGAGTGGCTTCTTTGATGACCCACTCCTCGGCGTGGGTTTCCCGTTCGAGCGTGGCAACGTGTTCGACGACGTGGTAAACAGCGGAAATGGCCGTTCGCGCGTTTACAGTCACTCTCGTGGAGCCATGGCGCCTGACGGTCGTTGGGTGTCTGAGAGCAGGATGACTCGCACAATCAATGGCGTCACAGAGTCTGTTTGGAAGCGTAGAGATGCTCTTGTACGTCCCTTCACGTCTCGTCCGTGAATTCCACGCAACGCTGACGCCATTGTACCCAGGGCAACGAATACGCCACATACACCTATCCAGACGGTCGAGAACGACACACGGTCAATGGGCGCGAGCAAATAACTGCGCAGAAGCATGTCCAGCCACAACGGATCCAAGCCACTCCACAGCCGCTACCTCCGATCCAAACTTCTGTTGTTACACCACCTCCGTCCTTACTCGGCATTAGCCGTAAGAGAGACAGTCCTAAGAGAGATAGCCCAACATCGACTTCCAGTCGAAAGCGGGACAGCCCAAGTCGCGAGCGCGAGCGTCATAGCCCCATTGAGATACAGTCGTCTTCACATGCAGGGTCCTCCCCCTATCGGCCACAGCCATCATTACCGGACCCACCTCCATCTGCGGGTAAGTCACGCGTGCAGTACAATCAACACCGGACGGGGTTACTAAGGCAGGACTTTGATAGTTCATGACCGCGCCTACCACATGAGCCACCGCATTACAA
>JAKELK010000261.1:0-83486 GCA_021525775.1 Lactarius deliciosus
TTGTCGGGCCATGGGGACAAGTTGTCTAAGTCGTCCGAGTTATAGGGACCGTCGAGTCTCGACGTCCCATGCTCGAATCCGCATTGCACGCTTTCCTCGTCTGTGTCGTACTCGTCGCCTAACCTTGCATCACTGGTTGTTGCGGGGTCTAAGTCTCCTCCTTCCGATTCATCTGTCGACGGCTGGGCCGAGCTCAGTGCGTGAGTGCAGGTCGTTACAGGTCTGGTTACTAGAGCATGGTGGTCGAGCGTTGTGTCGTCGTAAGCTCTCGTTGGCCGGTCCGTGACGTTACTGATCTCCGGCCTCTCGTCGATTTTCGTTGGGTCGGCGACCTCTTCTTTGTCGTCGGTCGTTGCGGGGCGGCAAGGGTCTGATCTTTTGTCGTCATCTCCTCCTGTCAGGTGACCGTCATGCTCGTTGTGGAAGAACTCGTCGTCCTCGTGCCGTGGACTGACGGTAGGGTTGCTTGGGTACGTGCACCGTAGCGATACCCCGTACTCCTTGCGTTCTTCGTCGTCGACCTCCGGGTCGTCGGGGTTGTTGAGTTTATACGTCCCATACGCAAATCCGTACCCGGCGTCGCTTTCTATCGGTAGATGCTCCTCGGTGTCATCATCCTCTAAAAACCGACTTAGCATCGCTTCCCGATCGTCTCGGGTGAAGGCGTCCCATAGTTCCTCATCATTGAGAGTGTCGCCCGGCGTTAGTAACGTTTCGTCTGCCCCTGCGTTTGGGAGTTGGATCGGTCCGGGCGTGCGAACGAGGACGGTCGTGCCCACGGGGCGGGTCTCTTCCTCGCGCGTCTCTGGACTGTCGCAGCGTCGACTGCTTTTGATCTGTGTCAGTACCTTCCACAGGTCTGTCTTGGTCAGAGGCACGCTGCTCTTCACGAGGACTGTTCATAGTTTCTCCCGTTGCTCGTCCGTCAGTGTGTCGATGGCTGCGATGGGGTCATCCTCCCCTGAGTCGCCCGGTGTGGGTCGTCCTGTGCCGGCGGGAATGTCTGTCACGACGTGGTTATCCTGTCCTGACATATTCGTCGAGGATCGCATCTGATCAGTCACGGACGCAGGTGGGATCGCTGTGGGGTTTGTCTCTTCCCCGCGCGTTTCTGGTTTGTCAGCGTCGTCGTATTGGCGACTTCTGACTCGTGTTAGTATGTCCCCCAAGTCTGCTTTAGTTAGGGGAACGTCACTCTCCGAGAGGATTTCTCGTAGCTCTCCTCGCTGTTCGTCTGTTAGGGCGTCGATCGCAGCAATGGGGTCGTTATCCCCTGAGTCGTCTGGTGGTGCAGGTCGTCCCTCGTTCGGACGTCTGCAGTTTGCGTCTGCGACCCTTCTGGGACCTTCCCATGCCTCTGCCTGTTCGCGGTTCGCTATGTCGACCTTTGTAACCCTCCGCGTTTTATGCGCGGGTTCGAGCGGGACGTCCTCCTCCCCTTCTTCGTCAGTCCACCGTCTCTCTATCAGGTGCTGGGAGATGGCGTCGTGTTTCTCTTTGTTTGTGAGCGGTTCGAGGGTCTGACAGTAGCGCTCGGCTCTGCGCACGGGATCCATCGTGCATCGTAGATGGTTCCGTCCTCCTGCGTGTCGCACGGCTGTTCGTTCGCTTTCGACCGACTCGCGATCAAGGTCGTGGTCTGCTCTTTCCCGGGTGAGATCGGTGTTCATCGTAACAGCCGTGGTGGAGGCTGATGGACGGACCTCCTCGACCTGTAAGGTCTCGGTGGTCATTGATGTGACTGCTTGTACCCTCCTGCGCAGCTCCAGTATCCTGGGCGATCGTGTCTGGAGCGCCGTGGTGTGCTCGTTGGACTCGGTGTGGTCGCTCGCGTTATCGTGGTCGCGGGTCTGCTCGTTGGGCGGTGCGTCAGGATTCGAGGGCGTACATGGGGTCGTCCCGACGTCTGTTGCCTCTCGTATCCTCCTGAGCAGCTGTTGCATCCTAGGCGACCGTACACGGGCCACCTCAGGATCGTCAGACTGCACATCGAGACGTTTCGTGGGCGGTGTCGCCCCGTGATCGGGTGACGGGATGGGGGATGGATGTGCGTCTCCACGCGTAGGTACGCCTACGTGGGCTTTGACTTTGGCTGTCCCGAGCCGTGACTGTGGGTCATCCTTCGATGGGTCGGGCCTTGAGTCCCTTGACGGGGTCGGCATCGTGTCTTTGCCCGTCATGCGTTTTCGTTTGTGGGTTACTAGCATCCAAGCGTCAGGCGTCCTGGTCGTATGGGCGTCCTCACATGTTGCATCTGAGTCGAGTGCCGCGTATCGGTTTCGTTCAGCATTGATTGGGTGTGTCGTGGACCAGGAGGTATTCCTCTGGTAGTCTCCGTTGCCTGTACGTGTGGTGTCCTGGCGCCGGTCGGTACCATGCTGCCGGATCGTGGCTTTGTTTCTGTCGTATCCGCCGGGGGTGTCCATTCGCCACGATTGTATCTGGTCGCGAACGGGTCGTGTCGGGAGTTGCATCGATAGCGCCACTATGAGTCGTAGCTCGCGCCTGCGATCCACATCGTCGTCGTCGGTGGTGGGTTCCCGCGCCATGCATTCCGCGGGAATCCGTGTGTCGTTTGTCGTAGAGCTACGCGCGAATGTTATTCGCTGTCCGTGCTGTGACTGCGGTGTCTGTCGTGTCCGTCGGGTCGTGTTGTTGTCATTCGTTGTGGGTTCGCGCGTCATACATTCCGCAGGAATCCGAGTGTCATTGGTTCGCGCGCCGTACATTCCGCGCGAGGTCGAATATGGGAGCTAGTCTTGTGTTACGATCCTAGCAGATCGTTCGCGCTTAAAGCTAAATTGAGTCAGGCGCAAGCTCGAAGACTGTTAGACAACTCTGATAGAGTTATCCTGGAGTTTCCGAGTTGGAGAAGGCTGGGACTTTGCTGCAAAGCAAAGGAGAGGAAAACACAAGGGAAAACAAGACAAATTGCTAGGAATTTATCAAAGACTAGCTAAGGGTTACAAGCTAGTCTACTACAGTCTTTATAGTCATACAGTACTGGGTTTGTCGTGCTATTTTCATCAGGGACATGCATATGCCAGCAAGCAAAATGTGCTGGCATCTCTGAGCTGGCAGCCACGCTGCTTCCTACGAGTCAGTCCGAGTCACATACCGAATTCGGAAATCGACGCGCGTCATGTCACGTGATCGTGACACCCATCTAGAGAAAGGCTTTCAACACCACTAAATGTGTGGATAAGCTCCAGCCAGTGTTCACTGTCCCCATCATCCTGCTCACTTGATGGCCACATCATATTAATCCGCAGATCTCCTATACCAAAATGGAGACTGGAAAAAGAAATTTGGTCGCAAATCTGAGCCATGGAGGACAACTGCCAGTCCAACTGCTCGGAGGATATCTGCAGCGTAAGGCATGTATCGGCTTCTGGCTAGGTAAAGGTGATGGAGATGGCGTGCTCGGTGGTGTAGTTTCTGCATTTCTATCCGGTCAACGAAGTAGCCAAGTTGGAAAATGTGGAAGATGAGTTGGTTGGAGAACCCGACTTCGATATCCCCAAGACGAGGAGCATCGATTCTGATCACGAAGTCGTTTAAGTACTCGCTGGTTCCTCGAAATTTGAAGTGGGAAAGAGTGGGAAGCACAACACATTCCACAGGCAATAGAGGTATACCAATGCGACTGGGTCAGGAGGCGGGAGAAAGGAAATGGAGCAAAAGATATTGAAGCTGGGTAATCCCAGACAATGCATTCACGAACACTTTGGGCGACAAATACCCACTACTTGGGATTTTGTGAAGCCAAAGATCTACAAGGTTCTCTGAAGAAGAAAGTAGTTGCGGGAGTGCAGGAAAGACAATTCTGGTTGAGTGGAGACTACGCAAGCGTGTACCCCATCGAAGAGCACTGGGGAGGGTTAGCTGCACGTTGTCCAGGGATCGAAGAACGAGCTCTTCTAATTTCAAAAATGGCCTGTCGACGGCGAATAACTTTGCCAGAAGAGAAGTTGAGATTGTAAGGCTGATGGAGCATACACGATCAGAGTGTTTTAATGCGGCCACCATGTTGTCCTCGTCCTCGGGAGTAGGGGGGTCGAAAGTTGGATCCCCCCATACTCTACGCTGATAGGCAGGGCCGGCCAGCAATCTAGGGTCTTCAATATAGGTGTTCCGTACGTGCAGTGGAGTCGAAGATCTAGACCCAGAGGCAATGTAAATACAATCTGTCGCCATCGTCGACATACTTTTGTGAGGGTATGCCAGAATCACGGAGAGTCATCCTGGTAATGGCGAAATATGTTCAATAGAACATCGTCGGAGAGCGGGTCAACCATCATGTGCTGAGAAAAAGGACCTGCTCAAAACAAATTAGCGTGTGGTGCTGGAGCTGGGCATACGTCGAACCTGTTCCACCTACTAGTTCATTTCTCCATAGTTGTTCATATTCCACTGCCATGAAATGGCCCAAGAGACAGTGTGAGTACACGAATGACACTACAGCCTCCTGCAATGGCGCATAACGCAGTTCACTGGCAGGTGCTCGTATGGAGAGCTTATGTAGGGCCGGTAGCACATTTTCACGCCACATTTCGGAGTGTTGCAACGCAAGCACGATGTTTGTCGACTCGCCGCCAGCTACATGGAACCACTTTGTGCCCCCGAAGAAACGGATCAACTCCAGCCATGGTTCAGCACCAATGTGCCAACTTAATGGTTGCATCGCGTTGATGTGTAGATCTTCCACACAGACAAGGAAAGAGGAAAAGCGACTGCAGACTTGAGCTATGGATATCAGCTGCTGGCCTAACGGCTCGCAGACTACTTGCAATTTAAGGCATGTAGGAGCCGGCTGGCTCAAGGAGATGGAAACGGAATGCTCAGAGAATAGAATATCGGCTTGGCAATGCAACTTCTGCATTTCCATCTGGAAGTGGCAAGAATTTGAAACGCCAAAGGTGAGCTCATCGAGGAATGTAATTTCAATATCCCCAAGATGAGGAACATCAACCCTGAACAAAAGGTTTTCCAAGTACCTGCTGCTTCCTCAAAAATTAAGGTGGGTGAGAGATGGGAGAATATGGCGATCCTGGTGCCATAAGGACGGGGTAAAACGATTGTCGGTGGAGAGAAAATGGAGTGAGAGGGATTGAAGCTGGGCCATCCTCGACAGGGCACCCACAAGTGTCATTGGTGACAGAAATCCATGATGGGTGATGCCATAAAGGTGGATATCAACAAGGCTGGAAGGAAAAAATTTCCACAGAGAAAAGTTGATCCCAGTCAAGTGAAGTCTACGGAGGCGTTGGCCCTCCAAAAAAGGGCTGTCCGGGGTCTGCTGGATGTGATCTCAAGACAGAAGGACAAGCTCCTCTAGTCTAGAAAACGGCCCCCTTATTTTGGAAATTTTTTCCAGGAGCGAGCCTGTGACGGTGAGGCCAATAGAGCTAACACAATCAGATTGCTTCAGTGTGGCCACGATATTGCCCTCATCCCCAGGAGCGGGGGGAGATTCCCATACTCTAAGACGATAGGTAGGGCTGGCCAGTGATCTAGAGCCTTTAAGACAGGCGTTCCATGGGTACAGAACAGTCGAAGATGTAGGACCCATTGAAATGAAAATACGATATGTCTCCACTTGCGACATATATGCACAAGCCTGGGCCAAAATTGTGGAGAGGTATCGAGGTGATAGCGAAATATCTCCAGAAGCACTTCGTCGGAAAGCTTCCCGATCGTCACTTTCCAGGAAAGTTAGTGAATGGCACAAGCACTAGGCGGAATCTGTACCATTTCCAGGGCATTCGCTTGGTGTGGCAATGGCTTGAGGGTGTGATACGCGTTGTGCACGTGCACGTCTATTGGGGGATCTGTAGACACTGTCACTTCCCACCCACGGTGGAACATAAAGTGCTAGATCACTTACTTTCGAGAATGCATGAGGGGAAGAACAGACAGGGCAGAAATCACAAGCGCATCCTTATGTAGACCGCGCTCGAACATGAAGGTTTGGAATGTGGTGAGCGATAGGCTTACTCGCTGCATACACATGGTGGCAGACACAAAGCTGTCCCAGCTCACCCCCCCCCCTAACACGTCACATGACATCACGTAATCATAAATCCAAAATCCCAGAGCCAAAAAACAAATTATGTAACTTATTACAAACATAAATATGACATAATCTTTTTTGTTTTGTTTTGTGTTTTATTTGTGTGGTGTAAATATAGTACAAACAAAAGCAAATAAGGTAAGCAATGCCATGCATCGTATACAGCGTTCAACCCCCCCTTTCGGCGCACAGCCCTTCCCCATCCTTTGGCCCCCCTTTCCTGACCCTATACATGACACGCAGGTGTGGGACCACGTGGGACAAGTCCCCCCATTGCACCCCGCCCCAGTTGACTTGCGAGGGGGGGCCACACAGGTGGCACGCACCCCCCTTTCCCCCTTTTGCCCCCTGCCCCCATTTGTGCGCGCAATGGGGGCGCAGGACAGGTACACCCCCATTTTTGCCCTTGTCCTCGTTCATGTTGAACAGGAGACCCGAACACCGCCCCCGCCCCTGTTGACTCATGAGCGGGGGCTGCATAGGAGGGGGCACCCCACCCGTTCGTGCGCAATGGGGGCACGACAGGTATCCCCCCCGTGCCTCCCTCATTCACGCATGAACAGGACACATGCACGCAGGACAAGCCCCTGCCACCACAGCCGCCACTTCCGTTTGCGCGCAAGGGAGGGGGGCACAAGAACTTGGTGTGGCACGGGACGCGCTGCGCGCGCCGTGACGCATGCTTGGACGGACGCATGCGTGGATTGGATGAACGTATGAGAAAGATTGAGTCATTACAGAACGTCGAACATACGAGAAATGGAAACGGAAGAACAGAATGTTGAGTCATATGTATCGAAGCGTAACAAGAAGGGAAAAGCGAGGCCAGGACGAACCACGTCGCATCTCTGAGTCAGTGCGCGAGAGCAGCCCACTCGTCCTAAAGTTCGTCACATTTCTTCTTAATCTCTTCGACGAGATCTTTGAACCGTCGGGCTCCTTCGTCTTCCAAAATGTTGCAATCCCAGCGGTCCAACGGAGCAGTATCAGTCTCAATATCGGGGTGAGGAGATATGCGGGCAGGAAGGAGACGCCTTTGATTGTCATATGTGTAGAAGGAAAGCTGCGTGCCGAAGGCGCTCACACCGTTGAGCGTATCCAGAGGGCAGGCAGGGGCCAAATCCCGCATCCGTTTTCTCATCTGACTATCTACTCCCTCACGAGCAGACTCAAAGGCTATCTTCCTCGGCTCTTTTATCTCCAAGAAAAAGACTGGTTTGTCCTCCAAAAGCACTTCAAACTCGATGACGAAATCCACTGAGTCGTGGGAGGTCAAGACGGGGTGGGATTGAGGAGCGACTGTGTAATCGGAGTCGGGCGGGAAGAGGGTATAGAGGAGTTTATTGTACGGCCCATAAAAGTCGTTTTCACGAGCATTGGCAGGGACGTTACTGAATCGCTTTGTAACCTTTGGTGGCCAAGGTGTCATTTTCTATCAGGTCATCATGAGATAGAATGTAGGAATACATGGTTGGGGACATACGTAGGAACGATCCGACCACAGATAGTGCGATTGCAGCGAGCAGACGATAACCTGAACGATGAACGTGAACGAACTTACAACCTTGCTCACTGTATAATTCTGGCCCAGTTGCCACTTTTCCGCATCCGGTCATCCGGTGATTCCGTCACACACTGAAAAGGCAACTGCCAGTCGTCCATGTTACGTCATCTTCCCTCCGACCCGTATTCAGCTCCTCAGTAAAAAATCCCGAGCCATATGGCAATGCTCGCGCGTGTCGTTATATTCTACAACTACTACTCTCTAGCTGAAAGTGTGTGAGATATTAAGCCAGAGGCGTTCATGCAGAGCCGCTAGCTACGGCGGCGTTAGAAACATCGATCAGCGGAGCGGGAGACCCCCGCCACCGCCCGATACCCATCCCCACGCGCACCAGCGTCTCTAGCGCCGCATGTCCGTTGATCAGGAGGTCTTCGTCCCACTCGACAACATTCTTCTCGAACACACACACGATCGTCGAGCCTCCTGCCATGACAAACGGGAAGTCAGCACCACGGCCTGGACAAGGTCGAGGTGGACGCACCGAACGCAAAGTAGCCAAACTCCTGTCCGCGCTTGACGAAATCTCCCTCCGAGACAGTCGTCTTGATACTACCGACCATCATCGCACCGATGCACACCGCCATCACGCGCCCGAACTGCGGGCTATCGATCGGGACGATCTTTCGAGCGTTTTCACTATATACGTCCAAAGTCGTCCGGATCGCTTGTGGCTTCATAGATGCAAATACTCATCAGTCGCTTATGTCACGGAAGAAGTGCTGTTGCTCACGTTGACGGTGTAGTATTCACCAGCGATGTATGTCATTGGTCCGACGGTGCCATCCACCGGCGAGTGGAAACGGTGGTAGTCCTGCGGTGCGAGGCGGAAGATGACGAGAGCACCGCCGGCGTAGCGTTCTACTTGGTCTTTGTACGCGTCTCCAAGCAACCGCGCGATGGTGAACTCGCGTCCCTTGATCCACAATCTTGTCGCCTCGCTGATTGTCTCGAACGCCATCAATCGGCAATCCGCTCCGCTCACGAGTCGGTTCGGGTCGTCGGGCATCTCGACGGGCCTAGCATCGGGCTTCAATTTCCTAAAAACCCTGTAAGGGCAGTTGACCATGTAGTATTGAGGGGCACAACGTACCGGTAAAAGAATTGATTAAATGTTTCTGGGGTGTTGTTAAGCCTTCTGCCGAGCGGACAGAGAAGACCACGTACGAAAGGACGGTAGAGGATCTAGGATCTCATCCATATTTAGTTTGTGGAACTGGATAAACGCTGGGATATCCCGTGCCGACTCGGGAGAATCGTACTTGTTGCCCTGCTTGATCGAAAGCGACTTGAGTAATTTGCGGGCTGAAATCCCTGTCAGAAGTGCAGGTCAAAGGACAGTCGGATACGCACCTCGAGCACCCTCTAACCTCGAGCGGGCACCCTGGCCGAAGAAAATTGAGTATAAATAGGACAAGGCTCCACTGAGAGCGGGGCGTCAACTCACCTTGTATAGTAGGCGAATGCCGAGTCGCACATATACCTGCATTTTTTCTTCTTCCAGCTGACCTGTCATCCGATTTTGCACGATAATATTGGCCGAATTCTAGTCGCGCATCCCCAAAACCATAATTTAACCAGGGGGAGTAACACTACATGCCGAGCAAGACACGCACCGCGCCGATCTTATAGTTCCCCGCAGACACCTTGGATAGGACGTTCGTGTACCACTTGCGCTGTGCCTGTATTGCAGTCACGAAGTTGCTGACCATGACTCGGTCGACACGCGCCCAGTCCTGACTTGCGCATACTGCGAGGTGCGTGACGATGTCGCGCTCCGCCTTAGCGTTCAGGCGCGGGCGATGACACAGAGGACAGTTCTTGATGTTGATCACGCGCTCGAACGCTTCGTCGCCGCTCCTCGTCTCGCTGCCAGAGCCTGAGCTCGAGCCCGGCGTTTCGGTATCCGAGATGACCGAAGACGACGTCGAGGGTTGTCGCACAGCCCGCGGGTGCTTTGGCGCAGGTACGGCATCGTCTTTGTGCAAAAACTCCGTCACGTGCTCGGTCTGCGGGTGCCGTTGCGCTGACGGCGTAACGTCGTTGATGTTCAGTGTGGGGCCAGAGAAGCTCAGTGTATCGAGGCGCAAGGGTGGGGTTTGGGTGCCAGGGGCGTGAAGGTTCGGCGTCTGGGGGGTGCTCGTGTCCGTGCCTGTTCCGAGCTCGTTCTCGCGCACGTCGCTGTCCGACCTCAGTATGCGCTTCTTTTCGGAAGTCGGCCTGCAAATCTCTGTTTCGAGGCACTGAATCGCCTCGGGAAACGTGAGCTCGTCTGTCTGGGGATTTTTGTTCCAGCGCGTGAAGAATGAGTCGATCGTTTCGGTGCACAATGTCGAGCCGAGCGAGTCGAGCATTGATGTGAGTTCGAGGTGCATGATTGTACGTGTGTCGTCCGTGTCGTATTGTTTGAGTAACTGTGACCACAGTCTCTGCCGCAGAGCGTCGTATGGCTGATATTTGGCTCTGCAGGCGCATCAGTGATCGTTGGCTTGCCGCGTGGCAACACAACGCTCACCGGAATGTGATTGTTGGAGTATGCTTCGAGTCCCATGCTGCTTCTTTGGCCGTCGCCAGAGGAAGTTGGAAAAGTTGGAAATTGCGTGTGCCGTCTTCTTCCTCAGGATAAAGCCCTGTATTTGGGTCCTTCTTAGGGACGTTTGCCGCGAGATCAGCAATCTCGATCGCGGCATCGCCGACGAAGTCATTGGAGGAGAGCTTATCCCAGTCGAGCACGGTGAGCTGCATACGGAACGACCGCTCGTACTTGCGCACGTGGAAGAGCAGCTTCTCTTCCCACACCGGGTTTAGCGAGTGCCGGATGACGCGCGTACGGAAGACCTTCTTGCCAAATGAGACGACCACGAAAGGGTCCATATCCCAGCCCGTGCGTGTCACTTTCAATCCGATCAGTACTGATACCGGTTTGGAAGGCAGGAACAACTCACTATTTCGCCATCGCGGAAGGTCCGATGCGCCTTGGATCTCGAGCATGACAATGCCAACGACGTCGTTGTCAGCATCAAACTCAAACGCGTCGCCTTTCTGTCCATTCCACGGGAGTCTCTTCTTTTTTCCTCCTGTCGTAGTCGTCGTAGTCGTCGTCGTGACGCTCGATTGGCGCGAGCTCGACTGAGGCGTGGTAGCCGTGGTGCTGGAAGAGGGACTGGCTGGGGGCTGCGCCGAGCGCCGTGAAAGTATCTTTGGGATTGACGGTCGGAAGTACCTCCCTGGCGGAGTGGGGGGCACAGGCGGAGTCGTTGCGGTTACCGGTGTCAAATCGGGCGATGGCGATGCCGAGCGATGGCCTGGGAAGACTTCCAGTGTAACGGTCTTGGGCTCCGCATCGTCTTCATCATCCGAAGCCGAGCCGTCCTGACCCTCCGCCTCATCGGAACTAAGCCCGTCATCCTCATACTCAGGCCCATTCAGATTAGAACGGATTGTGCCAATACCTTGGGTCTGTAGTAAACATCGTAAACTACATGATACTCGGGACTCGGGAGGTCATGGATACGCACCGGTGGTGCCGAAACAAGACTCGGACGAGAACGCTTGATCAGTGCGTTGTAGGTTTCCACAAAGTCGGGGAGGGTCGTCGAATTGAGAGGGCGGACAAAGCCAACTTTGATGTGCATGGTACCACTTACGGTTATGGTTGCACGTGAAGAAATGAGGCTAACAGAGAAGGACTGTAGGGGCGTAGCCTATTCCTGCTCTGGTGTCCTTCGATAGCAGAGAGCGACATACCTGGTTGTCCGGATCGTCGAAGGCAAACGCGGTTCCTTTGAACCACTCGTCTAGTGGCAACGCATGTTCACCCATGTACTCCTTTTTGAGCATGTCCTTATCCCAGACGACGAACTCTAGCACGCCGAGCTTGTCCGCCAGAGACATGTAAATCGGGAAATCGAATGTCGCATCCTTGGCTGCGTAGACGGGGCTGAGGGTGCGCTTGCACACTGGGGTTTGAAACCGTGTGCTCAGGACAGAGACGGTCACGAAGCTGGATAGAATGAAAGATGAAAGGGTAAGCAAGCAACGCTGTCAGACAAAGAGGGGCAGGGTGACACTCACGGATCGCTATAGCCATTGCGGTCTTTGGGTTCGAGGTTCTGACAGGAAAGTATCTGTACGCGGAGGACGACAACTGGGGCCTCGCCAGGGCCAGGGAGGAAGGCATTTCTGCCACTGCCGCGACCTGCGGAGACGCGAATGGGAAGTAGGGCGGCTGAGCGCAGGGCACGGCCAATTTTGAGTCCTTTCTTCGAAGTAACCATATGCCGTTTGTTATTCTGTAGGGGGTCTTTGTTCTAATATATAGTGGAATTGGCGGTGCCTGGTGATGGTGGTTGTAAGTTATGATGAGGTGCTGTGCGGATGCGGTATGATCCCCCTATTCATTCTCAGTGAGCCTGAGGTGGCCGTTCTTCTTCGATTTCACTCCTTCTATTGCGCACACCCTCGACCCATTCCCATAACTCTCAGTCCGACCTGTCACAATTCAGACTATAATTCCCACCTACGATACAGTATTAGCTTCTGTCACGTGAAAGTACCTGCCACACCTCCGAGTCCTTCCGACCCCGTAGTCTCAGATCTCACCGCTCACTATAGCGCTCACTGCGCACGGCATCTGCTGACGTCATAGAAACGTTCTTATTCGAACAAGGCCGCCTGCCGTATTACATAACAGACAAATTTGATCAATTGGCTACTGTAGTAACTGTACGCGGTCCCATTGCAGGTGTCCAGTGAGCGGGAACAGGCACCCCATTGAGTACAGGTTGCAGCCGCCGCAGGACCATTTCTAACCCCCGAGCCCGGTACCCCGTCTCGCGCGTGGCCCGCTCAAGGTCCTCCACGCGCGCCCAAAGCGTTGAAAATGCAGCCTGAAGCTCTGCTGCCGCGGCCGCCGCGCTGAACTTGTTCACGAGTCCAAGCGTTACGTAGAGCAACTGATGCCGCGGCGCGGCGTTCAGAACGTGCGTCCCCACGGGCACTAGGTCTCCCACGTCACGCTCGCATAGGTCATCGAGCGTGTCCTTGATGAGCCCGATAAAGTTTGCGAGCATCACGCTGTCCCCATTCCGCAGCCACGCCTGTGCGACGCCCTCCGGTACGCCGAGGTGCTGTGCCAGCGCGCCGACACTGCCACCGGGCGGCCCGGGCGTAGCGGTGTAACCGTGGCGCCAAGCCACGACGAGCACAGACGCGACACAGTGCGCGGAAAGCGCGATGTTGCGGTTGGAGTCGTTGGCCATGGAAGCGGCGACGGACCATGCCTCGGACGACGCGAAAAGTGGGTCGCTCGCGAAGAGGGTGGGGTCGACCACCGTCGCACGCATGTGCCGTGAGACGACGCCGGGGAGGCAGTAGAGCGCCTCAAGACACGCAACGCGGCGATGCCTCTCCAGCGCGGACTTCGGGGGTTCGTCGGGTGCCATGCCACGCGGACAGAGCAGATCCAGGATGCGTGCTTCAAGCGGTGAGTCGAGGCCATCGTAGTGCATCAGATGCTCGAGCGCCACGACAGGTGACCGCACCGTGGACGAACGGTAGTACCCGGGTATGGCGACTACGAGCTGCTCGAGTTCATGATCCTCGTCTAGCGCGTCCAGCGTCCACTCCAGAGCCCGCGCATCCATTTCGGTGGGCTGCCCCAAGGCAATCGCTTCACGACTACGTGAGAAACCTTGGGCGAGGCGCCTTGAGTGATCATCCAGCAGACAAATTAAGCGCCCATACAATTTCCAGGCGACCCAACCCGTGTGCTCATAGACGAACCTGACGACTCGTCGCGTCAGGTCAAGAGCGCTCAGAAATGCCCCTTGTTGCAACACCCAGAGCAGAGTCGTCAACGGTGTCTGGTACGGTGAGTTCGGGTACATGAGAGGAAGTGCCGTGCATAAGAAATATGCTGATGCTCCCATAGCGACGGCTGAGATGAGGGAGATGGCCACTTTGTGATTGATGTTGGCCAGGAAGTCGACAAGACCCGCGAAGAAGAGGAAAACCGACGCGTGAAGAAGAGCAGGGAGAGCTTCCACAGCACGTGGGAGGCCAAACCGCTCTACGCCTTCTGCAAAGAAGGTCCGTATACGCGCCCGCTTGTAGGGCCCGTACCAGCGCTGTGAAACCTGAAGGTACCGCCGCACCCACTGTTGCATGAGCGTCGCAAGAAGCGCACATGTCAAGCTCAGAGTGAGGCTGAGGAACCACAACGTGTTCACCCGGACAGCGGATGCCGACGGACGAAAGGTTTGGCTGGGTAATGTGGACGGGATGGAGATGGAGGTACCATTTGAGAGGGCTGCGAGCTGCTGCGAGATCTGGGCGAGGAGAAGGACAGTCGTGTCGCTCGAGTTGGGCTGTAGCTGCTTGTAGCTTTCGATAATGAATGCGGCAACGGTGGCAGAGAAAAGACCTGTCTGAAACGCAAAAGAATCAGCTGCGATGGCTAGAGACGGTTCAAGAGAAAACAAACAAAGACAAGGATCCCTTCCGTGTCCCCCTTCCAACTCTCCGACTGCTCCTTGTCAAATTTGTCCGCCTGCGAGAGGTAGACCGAGAACTGCTGGTCTGAGGAGTCCCCGTAATTCCCCTCGGCGACGTTTGAATGAGAATAATCAGCGGGTATGTCTGTAGCCAAAGGAGGTTGAGGAGACGGGGGAGGTAGCGGAGGCGGTTGGAGCTGGCCATGTTGAAGGCCGGAACCGAGAACGAAACCGGAATCAAAAGTGGAGTACGTCGGCGCGCGGGAACTTGGCCCTGCGTCACGGGGCGCTTCATTGTTGACTATGTCCCTCTTGATGAGCTCGGGAGCCTGAGGGGGAGACGCTGTGGATTTTGTTCAAGTTCCCTAGTGTCGAATTCGGATGGAATAGAATTACAGACCTACAAGAGAGTGGCCCGTGTACGTTCCCAATTCAATATCTGGGCTGTGCGATCGAGGAACGTTTGAGGTCATACTGACACAGTGACCTAGGTGGGCACTGGGCAGACGCGGTGTGTTTTTACGAACTGAAGAATACAGTGACCCTGACTGTGCACTCCGAGTCGCGGCTCGCTTTGAAACGACCCAGAAAGTTCGGTCCCTGGTTCGGGTAGCGCTCGTCTACCGGATCACTCGATCACTGCGCAGATTCATACATCAAAGAAGTTCAGGAATATCTCCTAACTTAGTGGCCATAATACTGTAAGTTAATCACGACAGGAAAACTGAACAATCACTTGAACGTGCTAGACGGGCACTGCACTGGTTCAGTTGGTATTAACTATGTCTCAGGCTCGACTTGTCAATAAATTATCTCGGAGTATGTTGGTCACGACGGCCCATAGAAACATTTCATCCAGCACCCGCGTTGATACGTTGATGCCGGATGGTCGCTGTGCTAACTCAGGTCGAGAACAGGGCGCTGCTGACCTTTTTTTTTTGGACCATGTTTATTCCGGGACAGTACGTAGTACAAGACCAGTCAACTCCCAAGAGTTATTTAAGTAAGGTATCGTAGCTGTGCGCTGAGCTCGCATGCGTGTTGGGAGACGGGCGCTGCTGACCTTGCTGCAGACAACTTCAGTTTAAGGTTGTTGACGCGACCTCCCACACGTTCACTGGCAAGTAATATCTCGGTAGTACCATCGCGATTCAAAAGTGATGAGCCCCAAAAAGAAGGTTTTTGTTTTTCCCCACCAGTTACCAGTGACCGATGACCGGATGACCGATGGCCCCATACCTTTGCTGGGAACACGAAATCTGCGTGAGGTTACTACACAAGCTACCAGTAGTACTCGCGATGTGGCTGGCATCGCTCTTGCCTATTTCTCGGCGAACCTTTGAATCTCGAAGACTTGCTTCGAGACGGAAGGTGATTCCGATTCCGATTTTCTGTTCTGAACAACTTAATCTTAGCCTGAGGTACTTTGACAGGCAAGCGCCAGCCTGAGTCTGCTCCAGATTTGTAATCTGTATAGGCTTCCCGACCAAATCCAAGCCGCAGGTCGGCGCTCGAGCGTTATTAGGGTTTCTCACTATCAACCATTATCCATGTCGCCCTCAATGAGCTCAATGGCCCAGTATGACATCTTTCGTGACCAGCTCGCGATAAAGTATCCTACTTATGGTCATGCCTTATGGGAACCGAATCCGGGTGGACTTTATCACGCCATAGAAGTTGGCGACGTTGGCTGCATTCTTAAAGGCAAATTTTTACGCCTCTTCAATATTCTGCTTCCCGCAGACCATCCGTCTCATCAAAAATCCGGGGTGCCAGAATCGCATGAACCACTGAAACCCAGCATCGTGGATCATATCGATAGCAGCACACCGGGTCCTGAAATTTTCTGCTCGGTTGGGGTCACGGAGTCCGCAGCTCTTGCTGATTCGCAAACATCTGTACTAGAGTAATTGAGTTGCGCATCGGAAACGTTTCCTCGCTAATTTATTTCTAGTCCTGAAGGTCACGTAGAAGCCTCGTTTTCGTGCACGAAGAGCCCCTGGCGCAGCACTTTTTCTTCCTGTGCGGGCACAACGCGAGGACACTGTCGCCAGAGGAGATTTTGCCGAATGGATGGTCCAACATGTCGATAGCTGGTTTTCATTTGCTAAGACTCTTGACTTAGGAATCGAGAGCATAAGGATGGAGGATATCGTTCTAGTTACTGGGCGTCATCGCACGAGATCTTGGACTAATATCGCTTTCATCGAGAGCCAAGGCCGCGTCCAGAGGCAAGTAGCGTTCGGGGTTCACGTTTCAGGGACTCCCCCAAGTTATATCAGTGTGGACTGGAAGTCTCCCCGTGAACTGGGTCAAGGGGTGGCATCAAACATGGGGCCTAGCGGGGAGGTACGTCGACGCCTAGCTTGCACTCCGGGTACATGATCCCTGAGACAGCATCCACATGGATTCATACCTGTGCTCACTAGGACCTATCTGAGAATCAATGCGTATTTATCCGAGGGTTCCGTGTCACCCATACCCGCCAAGTATTGAACTGGTTCAGAGATACAGAAAGGTCAACTTCAGGTTTAAACGAGAACCGTGACAAGTCTAAGCCAGCCAGGCAACAGACTTCCCAGTCAACACCTACTGTCACGGTAAAAATCGCCTTTCGAATGTTCCCAGCCCTTGTCTAAGCCTTTAAAGTATCGGGACCCTCTCAGCTCCTTGCTGGAGTATATTGCCAGTGTGAGTATCTCAGACCGAGCTGCGTCTGCCTGAATTGATCCTCACATGCACGGCCGCACAGCAGGACCCTCACTCAGACATGGTCCTCGTTCATGACGACGACTTAGCGCGATTTCACGAGATCTCTGACGTCAGCGTGAGTAAATGTCCGCACGCCGGTTTGGTTCTCCTCTTTATGTTTTTAGTCCCTAGAAACCCTCCAGCGGGACGTAGTTTTGGCCCGCCTCCGAGATGTTCAGCCAAAGATTCAGCAGGTTTTCTCTGGTAAGTTCCAGAATTGCAGCTTGTCAGATACTCACGGCGAAGGGGCCCATGAAAAAGGTTCGCCGTCTGCCAACAATGGCCGGAGGGTAGCAATGTTTTCGAAAGAGCAAGCTAAAAGTGAGTACTAAGTCCCCTAAAGGGAAGTTCCTACTAGTAGCCGGTCTATGGTTATTTATTACCTTTCCACACTTTCATCGCCGACGTTTCGTGTATGTCACACAAGTTCCGTTGGACGAGTCGGCGACACCTACGTCGAACATTGGGAGTGAGCAACAAAGCCTTGTCAACATTTCGGGTCTATAACCTACTTTCTAGGAGATCTCTCTCGGCTCATGTTCTTTTCCAAAGGTGGGGAACTAAACAACGGAGACACATTTACTCATGATTATTTCAGCTCCTCGGAAAAACCTTTCCTCTGCATCCAACTCTTCACAACCAATGCTTCGGCATGATACCCGCCGCGCCAGACACGACGCAAGTAGTTCCATGGACGCACCTGTCCGCCTATCTGCCTACATGGCGGACATGGATTATGCTCCTACTCACTCGGTGACCATCATTTCGCTACGCATCCCGACTGGTCACTCAAATGCTACCAACATGCTACCAACAGTCTCTTAATATCAGACTGGAGGCCCCCAATGCTGGTATCGCGCAAAACGAAGCTGAGAAGAGTACTGAACGGCGCGACCAGAGCCGAGAATCCCAGTTTACTCGTTGGATTCCCACTTTGCTTGAGATAACGCAAGACTTAGAGCAGCTTGCTCAGGGTTCATTAGAGGAAATCGCTCGCTTGGGTCAGGTATGCATCTCTAAGTGGGAGTTACTAATGGTGAAAGACTGAAACGTTTATACCAGGATATCGAAAGGGAGCCACCGAACCTTGTCCTTCGACGAAGTGAAGTACGCTTGCTGATGTGCTGTGCTTCACTTCCTCCCGCCGAATTTGCGTCTACCAAAGGTCATTCCCAACCATCAGCCGCTAAACCCTACTATCCCACCGGCGATCCTGAACAGGACAAAAACATAGCCTTCACTACGGCGGCGGAATGCTGCGAGGTATTAAGGGACCTTCATTCCGGAAATGACGCCGCCAGCATCGCCACCAAGTACTTCGAGCTCTCTCAAGCACTCAGTGACCTGAGTTTACTTCACTATGCATCTATCACGTCCGGTTTTGCATTGGAGACTTTTCGAGCCTTGCACGCCACAGCGCCTGATAACTTCGGCCTTTCTGTTGCATCTGTCCTATCTCTCCGTGCCAACATTTTGGCAGACCTCGAACAAGATGAAGAAGCGGTCAACGCAGCAAATGGAGCTGTCGCGCTTTGCCAGCACCAGAGGACTGACCCCGTCCCCGAATTAGTCCATGCTTTGCTCAACTGTGCCGTGTTACTCTGCTCTGTTAGGCGAAAGCAGCGAGGCGCTGCAGTGGCACTCGAACTTGTAGGACTCCTTGGCGACGCGAACGGATCACGCCTTGATACGATGCATCTCTCCTCACTTTGTTATTTATGCCGTTCTGACGCACACGTCGGTGTTGACGACGCATTGGCTTTATCCACAGCAGAGGAAGCGATCGAAATATCTCGAAATTCTTCGGGTATAGGCCCGCAAGCGGTATTGGCCGGCGCGCTCTTCACCAAATCGAAAGCTCTCTCGTTCCAAAATCAGCATCATCTTGCCCACGTCGCCAGTGCCGAGGCGGTCTCTCTCCTTCGCGGTATCAGCGCCCAACGACATGTCTTCTCCCTCATCCTCGGGCACGTCCTCGATACCCATTCCCGACAGCTGTTGAGCGCGAATCAAATCGCTGACTCGTACTCAGTCGCAAAGGAAGCGGTCGAACTCTGGAGAGCTCTCCTAATGTCCGCTCCTGGTCCGATTCGACGGCCTCTGGGCTGGGCACTGGTCCACCAGGCGAAGTTTCGCCACAGAAGAAGCAGGAGGAAAGCGATCCGGGAGGAGCTGGGACATGTCGAATTCGCAGTCATGTTGTTCCGTCTCGTTACGCCATTAGATGGCGCCGGATTGGCCAGTGCTCTTTATCTCGTCGCGGATCGCATGCGTGAGCCAGACGAACGCCGAGCTGCAGCCGCCCTCGCAGAAGAAGCTGTCACGCTCCTCCAAGAGCTGAGTTCTGAAGCTCCAGATGTATATTCCCTCGACCTCATTTTCTCGCTTTCACTCGCATCGTCCTGCCTTTCCCGCACTGAACGAGCGAGCGACGCACTCAAGTACGCAAAGGATGCCGTCGAAGAGCAGCGAGAGCGAGAGGAAGCGGCAGATGTCCAGTACAGCGCTCACCTTCGTCAACTGCTGAGAGACGTCGTACTCCGTTTCACGGAGATGGGTAGGCAAGAGGAAGCGCGGCCTTGGTTCGAGGAAATGCAATCCCTTGGTTACTCAGGAGAAATAGGTGGGTTCGCCTTACTCGAAAGTGAATAGGGTGGCTCAAAAATGAAGCTTCAGGCGAACTAACGACAGCATACGGGAGCAGCGCCTGGAGTGAGGGTCACAGCGACGGGGAGATAAGAAAGGAAACGATTTATTGGATCGATAGCACAAATGGCACATCATCGCTCTCTTAAGGGTGAGGTCCATGAGTCGACCACGAGGGGCGGCGATTGCAATATCGGTCGCGATAATGATAATGGTAACAATGACAACAGCCAATTGAAGGCATTGGCACAGGCGGGGCCGGGATGGTTGGAGGGACGGGAATGAGTCTGGGAGGTCCTGATAGTATCACTGTCTGAGTCACATGCCTGGCATGAATCGATCTGTTGAGCGGACCGGGTATCCGTTTTCCCATTCTGTTCCTCGAAGTTGTCTGGGTAGCGCACCACACATAGGCATGGGCTCCGACGCATCGAACATGACTCCCTCTTTGAACGCGGCCATAAACCATACCACGATTGACGAGAGTTGGGAACCCGACGACGTTGACGGTGAAGGTGATCCTGCGGAAGCAGACGACGACGGTGGCGATGAGGACGAAATATACGAGGACGCGGATGCGGAAGCGGAGGATATTGCGCGCCGTTTGAACGACCAGCTATGGGCCGAGATAAGCAAGGCCCAGGCAGAGGCTGCCGCTGCCGCTGCGTCTAGTCACGGCCCACCCGCCTCTGTGCCGACTGAGCCCTCTGCGATCTCCAGTGGTCTTTCCGTGCCTGATAGGAGAGTGCAAGAGGCTCTCAAGACCATGCGAATGGTCCTCAAAGACGTCGCGAATGATACCCTCGCACGCTCGACCCTCTCCACTACTCTGATCCCAGGCATGCCTGGAGTCTCCGTTCTCGACGCTTTCAACAATGCAGTCTCGTCCGGCGTTATTCTGAAGGAAGTCGCCAAGCCTCTGAGCCACCTCTTGGTTTCCCTCGCCCGCTCTCATGCCCTGTTCTCTTCTCTACGCCATTCTGAAGAGTCCTCCATCCAGTTGGAGCTCGGGAAACGCCAGCGCGACGAACTCGAACACGACGCCTCCCTCGACAGTGCCCCCCTTTCCAAGCGCCCGTATACTGTCCCTGTACATGCCGTCCCGTCATTACCGATTCCCTACGCGTTGCACACACACCTGGATTCCGCTACCCGCGCCATTATCTCCGCACTCACTGGTCCTATCGTGCCACCCACAGGCCCACCGCCTCCATCCCTAATAGTTTCTATCCAACTCCCCCTGCATCAAGTCTTCTTGTTCGCAATGACCGCAGCAGGCCCGGATTGCAAGACACAACAAGATCTCGGCGGCCTTATCCAAGCCCTTGGCGTGCTCTCTGGCGTCCCTATCGGTGGGCCAGGCCCCACAGCATGGGGGCTGCCTGGAACGTCCGTGCACCCGTGCACCTTCCCCGGGTGTGGAAAGACCTTCGCGCGGCTCTATAGTTTACGCACGCACGCGCGCATCCACTCCGCGGAGCGCCCCTTCCGCTGCACCCGCTGCCCCGCCGCCTTTGCGCGTAACCACGACCTGAAGCGGCACGCGCGCATGCACGACGACAAGGCGTGGCAATGCACCGGCTGCGCTAAGGCCTTCTCGCGACGCGATGCGCTCAAGCGCCACCGCGATGCCGCCGCCGCGCGCCACGGCGCCTGCGCGACTGCCGACATCGCGGAAATTTACGCCCCGCGCGGGCCCGCAGGCGCAGAGGACGAGCTGCGTCGCACGCGCATGTGGCACGACGCGTCGGAGGCAGCTGCCGCGGGCCCCGGAGGCATCCTCGAAGACGGCGAACTACCCGCGCCGGTCCTCGCTGCCGCGCACGCGACGGTAGCCCGACTGCACCCTATCCTGCAGGCCTGCGTCGCGCGTGCACTGGGCGGTGTGGCGTGTACGGACAATGTCGTGGATGCTGCGAGCAGTCAGGCTACGCTCGCTAGCGTGCTGGCACGGGCGCAGCTCCCGCCTGCCGCTGTCCCCGGTGAGAGTCTGGCCTCTTCGGTCGCCGCCGTGGCGAGTGGAGCACCCCCCGCGCTTGTGCCTGCCGTCGCGGGCTCGTCGCTATATGGCCTTTCGCCTGAGCAAGCGCAAATGCTCGAACAGGCCATCGCGAGCGCTGCTTCTGCGGCGCAGCTGCAGGCCGAGGCTGAGGCAGCACTTGAGGAGGAAGAGGAATCCAGCGATGACGATGACGGTGATGACGACTACAAAGAAGTGGCCACAACGTAAAACCTAAGCAAGTGCTGTTACTCTTTGTCGTTTGCTCCATCGAGTCTTACCTGCGTGTGTACAGATGCCCCAGTGGCTCCTCGACGTGATGCTCGAGTGCCATCGCGAGTCAAGCTGACACATCGATGACATTGTTCACTGCTCTTCTGTGTCACCTGTTCCAGGCTCAACGTTTAGGCAGTTAGGAGGTGACAGCGTGGGGGTTTCAACACGTTCCACTGGATTCACGCCATTTCGAGGTGACCGAAGCAACTTGGCTGCCCAGATGCGCCATCGATAGATTACCGGACCCCAGCAACTCCCCACAACCTGTGGTGGCTCCACTTGTAGCTTACTGTAACTGCGCCCAAACATCGCTTACCATATGAGTCCTCTTCCCAGTAACGAGTCAGAGTAATATAGTGTAAACTTCGAAGATAGGTATCTCCAGTATGTGTCAAATAGACTCTCACGTTGCGATCACATTCCGAGTGCCACCAATAGTCGCTGGTATTTACGCGATATTAAACCCGTACTGTCTCCAGAACTTACATGACATTGACTTGACTCTGTCTCACTCAAAGCGAATGGGGCACGTTGTCAGGATCGACATTGTCCTTTTGGTAAGTTACGTCGGTTTCACCCTCGTCGGGACCGCTAAGATTTGCGCCAAGGACACCCGTCAGAAAGGATTAAACAGTTTGTTCCAAATGCGGTTACTGTGTACAGCATTTTGGTTTAGTTCACTAAGTTCACCACAACGTATGGGAACTTGAGAAGAGAGAACTCGATCTTTATTCAAGATCTCATACATCTCATGTCTTCATTTCTTATTCCTTTTTCATTACCATAGTTGTTTCAGCCCAAAATTTTAGGAGGCGAAGCATGCATAGATCATATGGCGGCCTGAGATCATAAGAAGAGAAAGATCCATTCAAAACATTGACTACACCACGATGCAAGAAAGAAATCGAAGGGGCGGTAAAGCGCAAAGACCCACTGCCAGGCAAACCCCTAGGTCGGTGGTCCAACAGAAAATTTACAGCCTAGGCTTCACATGTACGAAAAGAATTTACAAATCACACACCCACGCGTTTCACAAGGAGGAGAACCAACGAGGGAGGCTTCGGCGCATGCGTGGGAAGCTCAGGGTCAGATTGGCTGAAACACAAACAACTGGCGCTATGTAACTTACACCACCACACATTCACCGACGGTCAGGTCATGCTGCTCCTTTTCTTTCTCTGGGCCGTGGCATTACACTGTAGCAACGTTAACGTTTGTTTCATGTCTGGGTCAACCACTTTGCCTTCCTCCACCCACCGCATCAAAGTAACGCTCACCGTGTCGACACTTCATTTACAAAAGTATTGTCCATGCCAGGCCGCGGGCTCTTTAACGCCGCTCGCCTTCTCGCACGAAGGCTCTAATTGTCACATGCATAACGTTTGGTGGTTCTCAGCGCCTGTACTGCCCGTAGGCGCTCTCGTGACCCCAAGCGGCATATATGCAAGAAGCTGCCACCAGCGTCAGCCAGAACGGCGAGCGATACGGCGGCGTGTTTATATGAGCAATAAGCTTTCATTTGATAAGTCGACGTGCGGCGAGGCGGCCATGGCCAGCAGTTGAGGTCTCACAGTAAGTTAACATTCTCTAACCGAACTCCGGTATCGATGCCGACACCGAGATGAGGGCCCCATTCAACGTCGCTCACATTCAAGTTGCAGACGTATGTGCCTGAATTTGTCGCTATCGTACAGTAAGTCCGATCCTCCTCAAATGGTCAATTCACGATGAAATTTGCTGTAGAAATCTCACTACTGCACCGTTCGCGATGCACGCATAATGCAATTACCGCTCTACATGCACAGCCAGGCAGGCAAGGATGGATGATGGACGACCTGCGTGAGCGCGCCGGCTACTGCGCCGCTTGTGAAAATGACCCCGAGGATCTCATTCTCCAAGCGAATCATCCAATAAACTTGACAGAACCAACGCGCTATCGATCCCGCCTGCTGACGTAGAAGATACGTGTGTTTTGACAACGAATAAAACAAAACCTGGTTTAGCGTCGGATTTTCTTTCGAGCTTGAAGTGCGTATGCATGTCCGCAGAGACGTCTCTCCTCGTTCGTCACACACTGTCGCGAGCGTTGTAACTCAAGTCCGACTCCGAGCCCTAGTGCACTCGACATTTCGACGAAATTATACCCGTGACCACGCGACGCTCCGGGCAGCAACAGAAGTCGCAATTCAGCCGAAAGTTACTAGTAACAGCGTGGATGAGTCGCCTATTGCGCCGCGGGGCGTATTCTCGCTCCATCGGTTTGCACCTGCCGACCATGATAAACATGGCAGGGATGGTGCCCACACGCTGCACGGCTCGCTATCAGACTCCACTTTGGGCCGTGTTTACCGTATCTACAACAGCCGACAACTGCACACACTTGCCTGCCCGCATGTCTGCTTATCAGTTCTGGGCGTGAAGCCGCCTGTGTCCCCCCTTTTTTTGCTTTTGTGTCCGCGTCGATCAGACAGCGGCCATCCCTCACCTTTCTCCGTCGGGCTCGTCGTGCGTACCCGGAATGCCATCGCATGTCACCCCTGATCACCCCTTACCCCCTTATACTCGCACTCGCCTTGACCGCGAACGATCATGATTCCAATGCGACAATTCCTGCGCCGGCGCGCTCGGTTCGGCGTGTTGGGGCGGGGCCGCTTGCGTAAACCGCGCCATCAGTCCATGCTAATTTACTGTAACTTACTTTCCACTTCAACTGCAACGCCATTTTGGCCAGATTCAAATAATGGCAAGGGACGATCATTGGATGAGTTGGGTCCAGAGTAGTCCGGACGGCGCAACCTGACGTGCCCCGGCCAGGGCCGCTAATAAGTGTACATCAATCAACACGCCAAGTTAAGTTCTCGTCATAGCCAGGTCCAGGGTCTCTCTACAAGACCCATACCGTACAGTAAGTTACTTGTAAATCCTGTACGGTGCTCTACAGTACAGTACAGTTGCTGGTTGCTGTAACTTATCAATAAGTAAAAGATCGGCCTGCTCCGCCTCCGACTCCGAGTCGGTCTCGCCAATCGTGTATCTGACATCTCTCCTCGTAAGTTGTAATTGCAGCAATGTATTACATCCCCGTACGCCAGTGCTGAATAAGAGTCCGTGCTAGTGGAGAGACAATAATCGGTTTTACGTGTCTGCGACCTCAAAGTCTCGATTTCCTTCCAAGAACGTCGTCGTCGTGAGTTCTTTGATAACGTGCTGTACTCGTACAGTATGAGCCGTTGTGTTACAGAAGAAAGCATCCGTGTTTGGGAGGTGTTTCGACTGTGGAAGTGGAGCTGCCGCCGAGCCGAGGAATTATTGCGGGGCTAAGACAGGATGAACGCAACATGACGCCCCTGGTGCAGCACCACCCCGATTAAGTGGTTTGGCAGTTTCCATTCAGACGGGGGGTGCTCGCGAAGGTGAGACACGGCCAGTCGATTTCCCTCCCTCGCGTCCCAAGTCGCGCACGACGGGGGGCAAACGCGGGGTCTTACGGTCGAGGCTCAGGATCGAGACCGGCGACTTGCTTTACGCACTGGGGGGGCTTCTGTGGGCGAGGCACTACTACTTTAGTGAGCATTGCGCTGTGTCATCAAAGCCCTGGGGCAAGGACAAGCGAACGACAGAAAAGGTACTGGCGAGTATTACTGTATCAAAAAGGCAGACAAGATCAAAGTGTCATACTTTGGCCAAACGACGGGGCCAGGAAATGGTGCTTTCCATGCATTATACTGTAGCAGAGGCAGTGTTGGGTGATAGACAGTGCAGAAGGAAGAGGGCACGGGGGCGGTAACTCAACAAAAGAATGGTTACGTATGGAGAAACGAACACGCAATCTCGATTGAGTGGCAGGGATGGCATGCAAGGAGAGTGTTTCAGGGTGGACGATGTCGGCATCCGCCTGCGGCGTGCCAGCATACTTACGTGGAAGGAGAGCAGACCCGACGTTCGTCTTCTTCAGGAAATAAGAAGACCCGTTGGTGGATGGTTCGGCCGGGATTCAGATTGCGTTAGTTCCGTTCCTGTCAAACGCTGATCCATTAAAGACTTGGCGCGCTTCTTTTGAAGCACAACGCGGGAATCGCGTGCGACCTGGGCGCTTCTGGCCTAGTTCGCCGAGCGTGTCAGTTATATCACCTATATCACCCCTCCGTCGCCTTCACAACCTCCTTCCTCCTCTTCTCCGCTTTCACATACACGCTCTCCCCCTCTCTCGTCCCCCTCACCCCATTTCCACGCGACATGACAGACTCCTTCGAGTATTTTTGTTTTCCTCATCGCTCCCCTCTTCCTTGAGCTGACTCTTTCCCTCGTAGCTTGGTCTTCTCCACATTAGCGGATCCCTGCTTATGGCCTGCTCCTTCCCCTCTCGACTCGCCAGATCCTCTCGACGCGTTCGATTCGATCCTCTATCCTACGTTTGAGCGCGAAATCGTGAGTGGCTTGCTGGTGTTCCGTGTCTGATGAAACAAATCAGTTACGTGTTACTAGTGTTCCAACTTTAACTGTTGCGGGCTCAACATCCCAGACTTGCATGAATTGTTGGCACATTTCGAGGCCACGCATGTCGAGTCTATCCCCGTCATCCACGATGAGCCACCCTACCTCCCTCCAACAGACGCGCTGCATGACGAAACCCACATGGTTCTTAGCTTCCCGCAGCCTCGCACACTGCCGGAAGGCGCTCGTCCTTGCACTCCAACCCCATGTACCCCTACACTCGAGAGCGAGTCGGAGTCTGCGACCTCACCTTCGAGTATAGCGGGCCCTCCGAGTCCGCGAGATTATTTAGCCCGCACACATTCTCCCGAGCTCGTCTCTCGTTCCACATCAAAAGAGCCGATAGCGCTCGCACCCTCGTTGTTAACCACACCACGTGAGCCCACGTGTGGACCCAAGCGCGTCGAACGACGTGGTCCTCGTGGTCGTTTCCAATCACACGAAATTACGACAGCCCCGCGGAAACGTGAAAAATTGTATCATTGCCCGGTTCGTGTTTGATTGATGCCCTCAAATTGCGTACTTATGATTATGTGGTTGCGCTTAAAATAGAAGCCTGGTTGCTTGAAGGTTGGTTTGTGTAACTAGTCTAGAAATGTGCGCTAACGTCGGTCTAGTCGTATCTAAACCCGAACGGACTAAAGTATCATTTGGACAAGGGGACGTGCCAACTAGCGTCGAGTGACGCTTGACGGAGAGAACCATGCATGATGCGGTTCTATTATAGTCGACCCTTTGACCTCGAAACGGAGTAATCACGTTGAGCGGGATCGACCCGATCGCTGACAGAGATACGATACCCCGACCTAGAGCGCGCTGCTGCAATGCTCGTGTTGAACGCGGGCGTTGTGAGACCACGATAAAACACTACTCTGTCGTTGCGAGAGGCTTATCTTATTGTTCACCCCGCTGCTGTACGCCATGTATCTTAGAATTCGTTGTCAAACCTGCATAATACAATTACGAGTCGAAAAAAAAGGTCTCACGCCCCGTGCTAACCGTTTGTAGTACCCGGTGTCACGACAAATAATGCGGGGATGTCGTAGCGCCTGGCCTGAATTGGTAGGCCGCGGGGCGCGCGGCAAGTGAGACAACGGATGTCATTTATGTGTTGTTGTGGCGCGGGTTTTGCCATGTTCCCACGAATACGGGCGTCCGGAGCGGGGAGCGGACCGGGGGTGTTGGTCAGTCGCACACTTCCTGGCAGCGCAGACTCGCTCTCCCAAAAAGTCACAAACAAGGCCGAGTTCTGTTTTTCCCTTTCTTTCCCGCTGTCTCTATCTCTATGTCATGGTTTCGCATTTCCCATCCCCCGTTCTGTCTCTTGCTTCGGACGCCCTCAAGGATCTAGACGGTCACGACGCCGTTTCAGGCCTCTGGACAGGTACCTACATCTCTCTACCCCACCCCCACACTTTTTTTTCCCGCTTTTCCTTTTACGATCGCCTTTTTCATTCCTGACTTTGCGTCTCGTTTAGTCTTCACAAAGTGCAAAGAGTCTCTCCAAGACGGCCGACGTCTCGAAAACATCTCTTGGAGACTCTGGTATCGCGAACTAGCCACGCACACCCGTGCCCAGCGCCATCTTCCTACCCCTCATGATTCCCCTCCCCATTCTCCACATCCAAACACAGTCACTTGCCCTCTGACCCCCGTATCAGAAACGGATAGCAGCGAACAACTTGGCAAGTTCTTTCTCGTCCCATCACACTTACCGACACTTACACCCCCGCCATCCAGAATCGCGTACTGTCTCCCCAGCCTCGGGCCTTAGTGGAACTACCGGTTTCTTCTCTTCAGGTACTAGGTCACTACCACCATTGTCAATACCACAGCTTCAGTCCCCACCGGCCGGACGCCCCCCACGTCCACTCAGCAGTCGCTCAAAACCAAATCCCCCCCCTATAGGCAAGATCATATGCGATATGATCCCGGACAAGCTCGACCTCGCTGCCGCAAAAACCCCATCCGTCCTTGTTAACCCCGATCCTGTCATCGTTGCGGCGGATCCCGGCGCGATGCTCGTCGCTCCGATCCCGAGCATGCTCCTCCCTCCACCATCGACGCCACCAACTGCTGTCGGCATCTTCCCACGTGTTGTTGTTGTCAACCCGACGCCGCATCCTACTCCTCCGGCCACCCCTGTCCCGGCAGGCCCCCCTTCCCCCATCCCATCGAGTGCCCAACATCTCGCGCCGCCCCCTCGGCTATCCGCGGCTGTGAGCCGGCATCATCCCCCGGACGCCACAACTCCTTCCAACCCCGTCCCACCAGTCTCTTCACCACCCCAGCTGCTTGCTCCGGTCCCGGTTGCTACCTCTCAACCTCAACCTCAACACCAGGCGCAACTACTGAGACAGCAGTCTCAGCCCCAGCCCCAGCCCGAACCCCAGCGCCCTGTGGACGACACACTCAAACCTTCAGATCGACGATTTTTTCTGCAACAGGATCAGTCGCCTTCTCCGGAGCGTGATATCCAAGACCGAGGTTCGAACGGTTCGATCAGCACCGGGAAATCGCCGTCAGAAACGGGAGAGGTGCAGCCGAGCAGTGTCACGTCCAATCAGACACGCGTCAGCGCGGCCTCGGCTTCTTCCCACCCAAATGGCCGCGGTCGCCCCTCCAGGAACGCACCTACTCGTCCGACGATGGCGCGGCTCAACTCGGGTCGTCACGTTGTGCAAGTGACGCGGAAGGAGCCTACCAAAGCCCGTACGGCATCGCTTCTGACCAAGGCAGATAAAGCTGCCGCATCCAAGGTCGCTGGTTCCTCACGCCAGCAACGCTCCCCAGTTGAGCCTCAGCAACCACCATCGAAGGCCCAACACATGAACGGTGTGACTGCTGTTGCCCCCAAAGAGGTGACTTCCAAATCTGGTGGTGCTGGTGCTGGTACCGGTACTGGTGGTGCACCGAGACGCGGGATCGTCGTAACAAACAGTTCGTCCGAATACGAGACGACGGATACTGAAGAGGACGACGACGATTCTTGGGCATCGGGGGATATTAGCGAGGGTCCTGCTGAGGCCGCGACCATGCGCCCAACAGACAAGCGGCCACCGACAAAGGAAGAAACTAGGTTACGCGAAGCGGTGGTTGAGGCACAGCGCCAACGCGAGCTGTTCGTCAAGCAGCCCAAACGGTCATATTCCAACCTCGGCCGCACACAGTCCGGTTTGTTGTCTCAATTACTCAATCCGGATCCGACCGTGTTTCCCCCCGCGCGCCCTTACCGCGTCTCGTCCACGCACGATGTGACGCGTCCGAGTATCCCATCTGCTCTCACATCGAGCAAGTCGCCCGCTGCACTCCCCCAGGCTGCTCAGGTCAACGCACAAGCGCCCATGGGGGCGGCCACGTCATCCGGTCGCAGCAATGGCAATGGCCACGTTAATGGTAGCGGCGGTTACAGACCAAAGGGCCGTCCACAGGGCGAGGAGCTTGAGGACGAAAGCGACAGTCCGGATGATCCGGACGACACGATCCAGGTATCCCACAGTCTCGCCCAGCAGCGCTTGGCGGCGCTTGCGAACCCGGCGCGCCGGCGGGCGTCAGACAACCAAGTACAACCGCAGGCACCGGGAATGGGGATAGGCGGGCGACCTCTCCTGCAAACCGTTGCGACCGCGCCGATCCCGCTCAATCACCCGTGGAACCTTCCCGTACCAGCGCCACCGACGACCCCGCGCACGACGCGCCGGCAGATGCTCGCGACGGAACTCAGCGAGAGCCTCCGCCGGAACTTGCTCTGGGAGCGCCAGGTGAGCAAGACGAACTTGCTTGGCAATGGCGGCAGGCGCAACGTCAACGTGTTCGGTGGCGGCGGTGGCACCGGTACCGGCGGCATGCGTGCGGTGGCGACGGTGAATGGGAACGCGCAGGCTGGTCCGTCGCAACAGCAGCAGCAGCAGAGGCAACCGCAGCAACAACAACGGCAAGGTATTAGCGCCGGTCCTGGCGATGGTGCCACGGGAGCAGTAGTTGAAGACAACGTCGCGGAACGACGGAGACGCGCTTTGGCGCGGAACCGAACGTGGGACGACTTTCATTATTTTGGCTGGTAATTGAGTGTTAAAGTTGTGCATATCGCACGTCCGCATCTTTTCTTATCATTTTTGGCTCTTTCTCTCATACGCACGCAAGCAGGTTTCTCTCGTCTTTTCTTGTGGATCGCATTGTATATCAGCATGTTTTTCATTGCATCGTATGGTCGCGGTGTATTGCTCATCTCTTCCCGTGTCGTTACGTCGAATCGTGTCTGCCTCATTCTTCACTCGTTTTGCCTCTACCTTTCTTTATATCTTTCCTACTCTCATAGTTACTCATCACAAGCACGTTGGGCTAGTTCTGTCGCATATCTGTACTACCGAGTCGATCATAGTATATATAATGTTTAGGTTTGCTTTTTTCGTTTTCGCTTCGGTGTGATGGGCCAATAGTCACTCGAAGCAACTACACTTCATTTTATAAAGCGAAGACACAAAACAACTGGATAGAACATGCAAGCTCTTGACGAGGGACATTATCCATACATCGAGGAGTAGCCTATAGATAGAGCAGATAGATACAGCGGGTCCTTGAAGCAAACTACAGACAACAACACGATTTGGCTTGATCTGTTGCTAGATGCTGAATGTGCCTCTGCGATGATATTAACGTACTCACTCGATCAGTTTCCAGCACAATCTCCACAGTTTCAGCTTAAGCATCAGAATCAGCGTCCGCTTCGCTGTCCCCGAGCTGTGCCAGGACACGCGCCCTGCGCACCCTGAGCTCGCGCGAGATGACCGACTGCTTCTGGTTACGGCCGTCGACGTCGCAGTACTTGCATTCGCACCGCGGCGCGCGGCTCCTATCAGGCGTGCGGTGCGCGCCGCGCATGAGCCACTCGGCATGCCGGACAAACTCGAGCGGCGACGAGAAGAACGGGACGTCCGTCGAGCCTGGAACAGCGCGTCAGTGATTGGTCTTGGCTCGCGGGGGGCATCGTACCGTAGAGGAGGAAGTCGCGTCGTAGGGTCGAGCCTCCGCGGCCCTGGGGCCGTGGGGACTTGTGGAGGAAGAGCTCGTAGCCGGTCGGGAAGGCGGCGAGGGTCCAGGGCAAGCGGCCCATCGTGGCTGTTGCGCGCCCAATTTGGTATAATTGGTTTTCGCGGTTGTGAGCGTGTGCAGTTCCCACGCGACGCGTATACGGGTGAGCGACTTACCGCCTAGCACGAGCGGCGCGAGGTACCTTGCGATCTCGTCGCGCCAGCGACCCGAGTCGGGGTGCTCGAGAGGGATCCGCAGGTAGTAGTTGTCCCGGAGAGGACTCTCTTCGTCCGGCTCTAGAATGTCGTGCTCCGTTGGGCGCCGGCTGTTGTCGCCGTCGCTGAGTAGGAAGACAAGCTCGCCTTCGTCCGTCGCTTGAAAGTGCGGCCCGTCGACAATCATGGACAAGTTGGCCAGTCACCCTGTGATACTGTATAGTGATAAGTGGTGGTCGGTGGGCAAAGGAACCTACCCGGCGACTAGACCGGTGACCGTCTGTATATGAAGGTAAACCTGCGATATACAGACCGGGACAGCTGGGTTTCAATTCCTATAGCGTTGGTTTTCCCACGATTTCGACCTGCCCTGAAGTACTGTAAGTCACGTTCTGTCGTCCGAACGGTAAGATCTCTGGACTCCTGCGAACCTGCGAACCTGCGAACACATCCATCATGCCGCCTCGCTCATCTCTAGATATTCAGACCCATGCGCACTGCTCCTAGGCAGACACTCTGGCTTTGAGAGCGAACTTTTATTGTCAATACCACCTCGCCGCATTCCCACTCTCTGTGCATGCTTGGCTTCCCACTCATTCCGGACTACTCTCCCCCCCTCCGCATTTTACCATTCCCCTGTTTATCTAATACACCCCATTCCTTGGCCTACATTCCCTAGTATATAGCCCATGTAATTACAACTTCACACCTCAGACTTCTAATAGCAGATTTCTCCCCTCATATTTCGGACTTTTGAGCTCAGTGAAGCTCATCCCCTGTGTTCCCCAGCACGCCGCACTCGCCCGCAGCCTTAGCGATTCTAACCCGACGTTTTCTCGACTCCGACAGCCACCTATACGAAGTTTTGTGCTGCGCCGACGCGTGCGCGACCGCCTCCAATCACTTGCGACCACCCGACCCCTCAGGCTCAGTGTAGCATCTCCCGACCTCGCTGCACTCGCACGCGGCCTTAGCCCTTCTATACAGACGCGTCCGTGATCTTTACTAACCCACATACGACAGTTCGTGCCCAGCAGAGGCCTGTGCGACACCTTGTGCTGCTTCACACCTCCCAATTCCTGCACACCTTGGACGCGTTCCCTAGCGATCAGGGACGGTTGAGGTTATTAGTGTGGATCATCGGGACCCGCAAAGGCGTCATCAGGGACTTTTAGCATACTTTACGCAGTCCACAGTGGCAATCTCGAGCACATGTGACTTGTGTTAATCGAGCGCTTCAGGAATGTGAGAAACCTCAAATTTAATCGTGATATTCATCCGATTGTCCAGCAGCGGAAGTTAGTCTGATTCCAGCTTATAATGGTTATTATTCGCATGGTATTTAGGTACTGTCCCAAAGATTAGAGGAGAAACGCATATATGCCCACCACAGACCGAGCGACGCGCCAAACCAGACGCGACCTAATCCGCTTCAGGGCAGGTCAAAATCGTGGGAAAACCAACGCTATAGGAATTAAAACCCAGCTGTCCCAGCCTGTATATCGATTATCATATACAGGCTGGTCACGAGCCTACCCGGCGACCGTCCCTTGGCTCACCTGTGTCCAACACCCACGTGACCATTCCATTATTATTATATTCCCTTCCGAGTCATGGCCTGCCTGCTCAAGGCCTTGCTCACACGGAGTTGACAGCACGGAGTTGACCGTCTTACAAAAGCAGTCGGGCATCAGCACGAGCGCTCACGTCCTGTCCTTGTACCTTCCCTCATCACACAGTGGGGGTGCGTCCAATGTCTTATGGAAGAGATCGCTTCATCGGTGATCACGATCATTGCCAGTACTAAGCGCTAAGACCGTGTCGGGCTTGGTGCACGTACGCTCGATCCAGGAAAACACCTTGGAGACAGTGAAAGTAAATCAGACAAATACCCAACTCGGAGAGAAAGTGACGACAATGTATTGAGACCTTCCAGTGACCTGTGTAGGTCTTGTGTTTAGTCCATTCTCTGGTCCGTTTTCATCCGTGGGCTCACAACACTCAGTCCACGGGCCACGCAGCCGCTCTGTGACAACGGAGCAACGTATGTGGGGCGCATAGAACGTACTTCATGATGACTTGCCAGTGTTATATTGTGGCGCCAGCAACAACTCCCCTGCGTATTTGCGTCTTAACGTCCGCGGATTTCTTTGATCGATACCGGCCCTATTACCGATGCCGGACCCAAGTCTTGGGTTCTCACATGACTGGGAGACTTTATGGCGTCCGGGTACAGAACTCGAGATTGGAGCACAACGGCGGGACCTGTTTTTGGTACTCGGTCAACGACGCGTTCCTTGACAACGAGACATGCAGATTGGGTGCGACTTTTTTTTTTTTTGAATACGTTTCTTGCGCCTGAGGGCAATTAGCCCTATGAGGCCGGAGGTTTCCAAGGGCCTTCTAACTCTCGTGCCTTCACCGAACCCCACAACTCGATGCGCTACCGTTGGATCTCTGTGCTTTTCCTTCTTTCCGCAGTTCCTCTTGACGGTCTTGCGACGTCACGCTGGGAGGATATGCGCTTCAAACACTCTTGGAAAACTATCCCGGAGAATTGGGAGTCCCTGGGCCTCCCTCCCGCCGACACGGTGATCGATCTCTACATCGCGCTCAAGCCCTACCGCGAGAATGCCCTGATAGACGCGCTCAATGAGATCAGCGATCCTAGACATCCAAGGCACGTCTTCTCCACTATGCCTTCGTTACGCATGTACTCACCTGTGCCGCTTCTCCGGTGCAGATATGGTGCACATCTGTCTAAGGATAAAGTCGCCGATCTTGTCGCTCCCCACCCAGATACTGTCCAACTCGTGCGTTCTTGGCTCGAACACCACCGCGTACTTTCCTCTTCAATCTCGGTGACACATGGCGGCAGTTTTCTGACCGTTACCGGGATGTCCGTTTCCCAAGCCAACGACCTGCTCGGGGCGTCATACCATCTCTACACGCACACGAAGACGAATGAGACGATTATCCGCACACTTGGGTACTCGCTTCCTGTAGTTCTGCATCGGCACGTGCAGACTGTGGCTCCGACGACGTACCTTTCCTCCCAACGCATGCCCTGGCAGACACCGAGCAAGCGCTCCAGGGTGGCAGCAGCTGGGCTGGGCAAGTCGCCACCGGCAGAGCCCGTGACGATGCCGCCTCGCCGCCGTGGTGATGTTGATGATGCCGACGTAACGCCAGCATTCCTGCGCTGGCTGTACAGCACATTCTCCTACGTGCCCAGTGCGACGGACCGGAACATGGTCGGGGTTACGGGACTTACAGAGTACCCGAGCCCGGCGGACCTGACCTCGTACATGCGCGAATACCGCCCCGACGGGATCGATGCGACCTATGTCGTCGCACTGGTCAACGGCGGCGAATACGACCCGAATAACCCTGGAGGAGAAGCGAACGTCGACCTCCAGCTCAGTGAGGGCATGACATACCCGACCCCGCACATTTTCTACAGCACAAAGGCATCCCCGAACGGCGATGTTTACCTTGCTTGGTTGGACGCCGTCCTCAGCCAGACATACGTCCCGCAGACGATCACCACGTCTTATGGCAATTATGAGAAGCTACATCCGATGGAATATGCAATGCAGGTATGCCACCTCTTCGCACAGCTTGGTGCTCGTGGTACCAGCGTCCTCTTCGCAAGCGGCGACTACGGCGTCGGCGAGGGCGACTGCAAGACCGACGACGGCACCGTCCACTTCACTCCTTTCTTCCCCGCGACCTGTGCGTGTGGCGTTTTTGCTCTGCTCCCAAGCAATACACAAGGCGCGGGTACAGGTTGCTCACCACACGGTCACACATTTGCAGGTCCTTACGTCACTGCCGTTGGCGGAACGACGAGCTCCGATCCAGAGGTCGGAGCGAGCCTCTCCGGGGGCGGTTTCTCGGAATACTTTGTACGCCCGGGGTACCAGCAGCAGGCGGTGTCCGCCTTCCTCGACAACCTCGGCCAGCGGTATTCTGGCCTCTACAAGTGTGTCCGCGTGTGACTTAATCTGACATATTCCGTTGTAACCTGTGCAGCCCTTCTGGCCGCGGCATCCCAGATATTTCTGCGCAGGCGATGACAATCCCGTTTTTCTACAGAGGACAGGAGACAATCGGGAGAGGAACAAGCTGCTCAACGCCAGTGCGTCTCTCCTTCCTCTCTCCTCTCTGCGCCGTCCATCCTCGAGCGTCACGCTGACCGCCGAAGTACAGATCGTGGCGGGAATTATCTCCCTACTTAATGACCACCGACTTTCGGAAGGCAAGCCTCCGCTCGGCTTTCTGAACCCCTGGCTTTATGACGGCGGCCTCGACGGCATCAATGACATCCTGTCTGGCTCGAACCCGGGCTGCAATACCGATGGATTCTCCGCCATTGCCGGATGGGACCCTGTGCGTACCACCAGTTTTGTGGCTCGTTTGCTGACGCTGGGCCGCGTAGGTGACAGGTCTCGGGACACCTGACTTCGAGCAACTATACATACTTGACCTAGGTTCTTCAAACCCGCCAGACCAACTGGTCAGAGAGTTATATGCCGTCAGGTTGCACAATAGTACTATTTAAGCGATCTGATTCACCTGTTGGGGCCTCGAACCCCTGTCCACGCAGTTTGTATTGGCGTTCGCAGCGCAGTTGTTTGCCCAACTGGGTTCATGCAGGTGAATGAGGTTAGAAAAGACCCACTATGAGTCCCGGTTCGAAGGACTAGCTCGAGCGAGTCCTCAGGGTATTTACGTCGTATGCAAGATGCAGGGCCATCACTGCTGTTGACCCTCATGTAGTTCGTGAAGGATTCGATTTACCCCAAGAAAGCGACGACTGGTATAACAACACAATATGATTCTGAAACGTACATGGAGAGGAAAGAGTTTTTTTTTTTTTTTTTTTTTCAAATCCATTAGAGTGCGCCTTGGGGTACATGGCCCTATGTGGCACTTTATCCTTCCACCTACCGTTCATTAACCACTTCACATTAAAACACCTCCCCGTTCCTCAAGAGGAGCGGAGGAGAGGAAAGAGTGTCGCACGGAGATCATAATTGGCACTTTTCAGACGTTGTTCAGGCATCTTTGCAAGTTGCAACTCTGCTTCTCTAGGGGGTGGTTTGTTACGGTCACGCGGCTGTTTCCATAACGTGATCGAGATCTTCATGGAGTCGAAGTCGAGCCTTCTGTCTTCACAGCTTCTCCCGTGTATCCGCTTTGATGAACAGTACACATGTAGGACATACTCACAGTGACAAAGTAGACTGTGGTGAGATATGAGGGTGGTACTTGAAGCAGCAACAGAGAGATCTAGCAAGTGAAGCAGATGTGGAGTCTGGCACACAACAGATGAGAACTGGTGTTTATACAATAGAGGGAGACATACCTGGCACACAACAGATGAGAACTGGTGTGGTGCCAGAGCGTACATGGTACTCTACTTATACTGCTACAGGAGGTGACGGTGGTAACACAGGTCACAGTAAATACAAGGCACATTGTTCTATAAGAAGACAGAAGGAATGTGCTGTTCTGGAGAACAAGGCGTATAGAACAATAAAAGTCCAGACTATGATATCATGGTGACATCACAATAAAGATAAGGGAACAATGGGAAGTACAAAGACAATAGTACAAGGACGGTCTAGAGAAGTCCATAATGTCATGTACATGTGATGTCATAGATAAGAGAATACAATAAGTCCGAGATTGTAATGATCATAATGATCTAATCTACATGTCCTGTATATCTAATCTAAAGCAGTCCGTTATCTGCGTGTCCATGCGAGCCGCTAAGTGCGCATGGGTCACTTATCAACACGCTTATCCTACCGGCGTGACAGCCGGACTCAGACTCAGCGTGAGGTGTAGAACTTGAAGTAGAACTGGCAAGACAACCAGCCGAGCAGAGCACAAGAGACGAGAATGCGTGGATTGGCACAAGATGACTAAAACGAGGAATCCTACAGCAATTCCTCTAGTCCTTTTATACAAGTTCAACTGGCTCTTGCCAGCATGTCCAAGTCCTGCCAGCAATATGTGCCAGCATGAAACCCTAAGCAATCCTGCTGGCAATAAGTGCCAGCGCGTTATCGTACTATATATAGTTCAGTCTAGAACAGCCTAGATCCTGAACACGAGTTTGCCACGTCATAACCCTCTAACCCAGGGTCAAGGGTGCCACGTCATATACACGTCATATCCAAGAAGGCCGAGTCACGAGTCATGGTCACAGTCACAGTCATACCAAGCCACGAGTCGTACCAAATCACGAGTCATACCGAATCTAAGTCCAATGTCATGTGATCATGACATGGTTCGTGCCATGCTGGCTGAGGCACAGGAAGATGGGAGATGGGGCGCAGCACGAGGGATTGGGAGGTTCAAGGGGAGGTTGACAAATGGCTCAATTCTAAATGCAGTTTTCGGGGCATGTACAGGTGTGGTAACTAATATGTGGAGTTTGTGCACCTGCTGTATGTGAGGGTGCGAAGAGGCAAAGAGAATGGGCGAAAGCGCAAAGCGCTTCTCGATCGAAAATGAGGACTTTCATTGCTGAGGTGAGGTCACGACACCCAACCTGTTAGGAATTGATGATGTGGCGAGTGAGACTCAGTACGCCAGATTTAGGAAGAGATTGGATGGCTTACTGGGGAGGAGCAGCCACAGTGCGAAGGCTGGCAGTGACATCACTGGACGGGGGGCATGGCGTAGCGTATGAATGTTTCCTGGAGGGTGGGAATGGCTTGGATGTAGCGGTGCAACTGCCACGCTATGCCAAGTCAAGTGTAAGATAAAGTGAACCGCAAAGGTGGCACACTCAACCTGACGCGGAGACAAGTCATGTGCCAAATGTGCAGTCAGAGTGGAGGGCACAGAATGTATAGTCTTTATACAAGACAATATCTGCAGGTGATCACACTATGGCACACTGAGTGGAGAACCAAGAGGACAAGTTCAGATTGGACAGAGTAGGGAAGTACAATGGAATATGCACCTGAGTGGAGAACCAAGAGGACAAGTTGGTTCCACTCAGGACACTACAGGGAAGCTTATATACACTACTGCAGCTGAGTACGAACTGAGTCTGAACACTGTTACTAAGTGTATAGTAAGACTCCATGACTCAGGAGCTGACACGTTGTGTCTATTAATAGCGCTATGAGTCACTATCTATTGTGCTGACTGATGCACTTGTCATAGTGCTTATGAGTGGCTCCACTTTGCTGAGTAAAACCTAATACAGCGAGTAAGCGTAATCTACTAAGCATGTTCTGGATCCTTCCAGAACCTTCCAATCCTTATCTACCAATCAGAACTGTTTATACGTATAAGGGACCTAAGTCCCACGATCACGTGCACATGGGTGGCAAACCCTTGTGACTAACTCGAAGTCTCTCTGTACTTCGGCCCTTTATATCTCCCGTTATAAATCCGTAATAAATACAGAAAAATAAGGAAATAATACACATCCATGACATTGGATGTATGGGGCGATGATGACGGCGTGCTTCCTCAGGTAGAGTTGGAAGGAGTTGCCAGCCCAGCGGCCTTTGGCCTTCACGACGTCGAACAGGACACCTTGGAGGAGGTACTCGAGGGTGGATCTGATGTGGATGCCATGCCCCTGGAGAGGCTCGAGGCCTGCTGTGAGCATGGCCTTCTCAACCCTTTCCAGGAACTTGGCTTTCGTGAGCAGACGGTGCGTGTTCTTGGCCCGGTATGTGAAGAGGTGTGAGTTCCGGGGGGGTTCGTTGATTAGGAGGTGCTTCTGTAGGGTGGCCATGGGATCTGTGGGCCCTGTTTGCGAGGCCCAGTATACATCTTCACCTTTGTTGCCAGCTGCCTTGGTGAAGGGGAGGTGGAGGATGGTGACTCTTAGGCCGCCGTGATCCTGGTTGTGGGAGAGGTTGTGGGCGGTGATGTGGACGTTGGGGCGGAAGCTATTTAGGGAGGGGACTGTGAACTCACCAAGTCTGGTGGATGCATAAAAGCATGTGGTGAGGCAGGCGAAGACAGCAGTGTCCAGCAGTTCATCCAGGTCGAGCTGCTGCCAGATTGTGGTGATAAATTCCGGGGTGTACAGGCAGCGCTTCTTCCTCCTAGAGGAGCTCAGGGTCAGTTTGTCTGCTGCTTGGAGCATGGTGTCCATCTCCCTCTTGTCCACCTCCCACGGGATGCTATGTAAGACGTGCCACATGCATACGCCGTTCAGGTAGTTTGAGATGGTCCTGCCAGAATAGGCCGCCGCCATGTAGGCGATGAAAGCTGAGACCAGGGGTTGGGATGCAGGAGCTCATGCCAGTTCTGGCATCCTTTTGTCATCGCAGAAGATGTGCCACATCAGGAGGCCTGATCTGTAGGCCACGCGTGTGTCTTCTTCCCAAGCATGCACCATTGTGTCTTTCATGTGTTCTTGTTCTGCCGAGCTGAGTGTGGTGGGGATGGTAGGCGGCAGCAGGACGTAGGCCAGGACCCAGAGTCTGAGGTGGTCTCTGGCGAGGCAGTGGGGGTGGCGAAGGGAGGGGACAGGGGTGAGCGAAGGGGGGTATGGGGCCAGCTTCTTATATGGGGGGGCTGTGGCCAGGGGCAGGTTGAGATGACGTGGCCTCGTGGTGAGGGGTTTCCGCCACTTGGCCTCCCTCAGATCAGAACTTGGGGAAGCGTCTGAGGGGGCGTGTGCATGCAGAAGCTGGTTAATGGTGGCCGCCCTCACCGGGTCTGCCTGTTCTGATGTCAACAAGGAAGGGTTGAACTTCTTTGGGGATGGGAATGAAATTGAGGAGAAGCTCAGGTGGGGGATAATGCCCCCTAGAAGGGGCGTCTGTGGGGTTCTGGGCGCTGGGGATGTATCTTGTGTGTATTGTCCAACCACGATTCTCCGATAATTGAAGAACGTGGCAGAAGACGAGGTTGGTGGGTCGGTTGGCACTGGACCCTTTCCACCATCCTTCAACAACCGCTCGATTGTCCCCATAGATTTTGACGTGCTCACCCTGGTTTGTGCGCGAGCCAAGACTGATGGCAAGGAGCTCGAAGCTGATGGCTTCAGCCCATTGTATGTCCCTTCCCTGGGATTTCCAGCCAGGGAGCAGACACCATGTGCACCATCTTGGGCCAATGGTGATGGCAACTCCAAACCCTGAGCTCACATCGGAGTAGGCTTCGAGATTGATGAGAGGTTGTGGGCTGGGGATGGGTCGTGAGATTTCGAGACGGCTGAGGCGTTGTTTCCACCATGTGAGGTCGCTTGGGGTATCCTGGGGAGGGGTGTGTGGTATGAATGGACTGTTACTGAAAGAGGTGAGCATGGCGCCCAGGTTGGTGAGATAGGCCCTTCCTGAGGGCATAACCAGCGCAGCATGGAGTAGCTTGCCATATAACCTGTTGAGCGCAGAACTAACAAGCAAGATGAAAGTAGCAAAGAGCTAGTAGACAAGTTAACTTCAGAGGGGAAGTAAACTCTGTATATATACACACCTAGTAGACAAGTTACTACAAACTGTCTGTGAGTAAAGGTAGTGTAATGAGAGAATAAAAAGGGACTTACACTTCAGAGGGGAAGTAAACTCTGAAGTGTGAAGGCATAAACAGCAGTCCTTATATACAGGACGCTTAGCTAAGAATGGTCTGTGCGCACTGGTGACCCAAACATAATACATGTAGTCTGTGCGTCAGAGGGAGAAATGCCATTGGAGGGCAGAGAACAATAGCTGCCTAAAGCAGACAAAACTGGTATCTTAACAATAGAGAACAATAAGAGCCATGTATGACTCTGACAATAAAGATAAACAAAAGCGGTCCATACAAGTCCGGAGTGTCCAAAAGAGTCCATAAGGGACAGATACCAAATATAGTATATGGGCTGACACAATCAGATCCCATGAGACATGTGACTTATGTAGTTGCATCTCAACATAACCTCTGGGTCTTGAGGAGGTTGTGCGTGCACTTGGCTTCCCACTCTTCAATCGCTGCCAGATACCTGGCTTTCTTGGTGTCTGGTAAGTGTATGACGCGGGTGAGTAGTGTAGCGGTGCGACTGCCACGCTATGCCAAGTCAAGTGTAAAGTTGGAGTGAACTGTAAGGTGTACACACTCAACTTAGCGTGGAGACAAGTCACGCGCTAGATGTACAGTCACAGCGGAGGACGCAGAACTTATGGACTTTTATGCAAAGTCCTAACTGCAAAGGTATCACGCTGTGGCATGCTGAGTGGAGAACCAAGAGGACAAGTTAGATTGGAAGAGGTAAGGTAGTACAGAGGAATACGCACCTGAGTGGAGAACCAAGAGGACAAGTTGGTTCCACTCAGGACGCTACAGGGAAGCTTATATACACTACTGCGGCTGAGTACGAACTGAGTCTGAACGCTGTTACTAAGTGTATAGTAAGACTCCATGACTCAGGAGCTGATGCGTCGTGTCTATTAATAGCGCTATCTATTGTGCTGACTGATGCACTTGTCATAGTGCTTATGAGTGGCTCCACTTTGCTGAGTAAAACCTAATACAGCGAGTAAGCGTAAACTACTAAGCGTGTTCTAGAACCTTCCAGAACCTTCCATAACCTTCTGTCTTTATCTACCAATCAGAACTCTTATACGTATAAGGGACCTAAGTCCCACGATCACGTGCACATGGGTGGCAAACCCTTGTGACTAACTCGAAGTCTCTCTGTACTTCAGCCGTTTATATCTCCCAATATAAATCCGTAATAAATATAGAAAAATAGGAAAATAATACGCATCCATGACAAGTAGGTCCCAATGGAGACCAAGGTATAATACCTCCATACCGAAGGGGATGGACTTGGATGGCTCCCATCAAATGCTGAGACACGACGATATGGCGTCGATGTCTGCATCAGCGTAGACAAATAGCAAGTCCTGTGCAGGGTGTGGGGATGAGTTCACCAAATCCTGCAGCGCTGTGCTGCAGTCCTCATTGAACTGTTCCAGGGAGCCATTTGGTTGCGCTTTCCCTCTGAACCAGATACGACTACTGTCTTGTACTTTCCCGCCATTGGCACGGATTTCCCTGTGCCAGATTTTCTGCTGTGCGTTGTACTCAGCAAGGCGGTTTTGGGGGACCCTGAAGAAGATGTGGTCATTGACCCATTTGGCCAGAGGTCTGATGTCATTGCCCCGGAAAATGTCTGCACCGGCATCTGCAACCATTCTGTACACGCCACCTGCTGAGGTGAGACCAAAGTTGTTGCACACATTGACAGTGAATTGGTCATCTGCCTGCAGGCAGATGACCAGTCCGGGCCACTGGGCAGGGGCAGCAGGAATGGTCCTGTATGCCTCCGTGATGTTGCAAATGGCCGCTTGGGATCCTGGCAGCAAATGAGTGATAAGAAGGGCAACAGCAGTGAAGGTGCCCCATGTGCATGGGAAATCGTTGCTGTTGATGCGAGTGTTAATGGCTGTCGTGTCCGGGAGGGGATTGTGTGGATAGTGCTCATCATGGGTAACCCATGGGTCACTCGACCCTTACCTGTACCTGTACCTGTACAAAACCCATACCCATGCTTACAGGTATGGGTACAGAGAGGATTCAGCATGGGTATATGATGTATACCACCATCGGTCTGTCGCTCTATACCACGCCGCATCATTAGTACCATTATACGTGTTACGTTCGGCCCGGAAGTGGACACTGATGTCACGGGTATGACACCACGTCAGCAGTATATCGTCATGGACTTGTTGGATCAGTCAGCCGGGTAAGCTCCGGCGCATGTGATTGTGTACGATAACGGATCGGATCATGACTTGATGTGACTTGTACTAGGATAGTTGTACTAGGGTTCGCTCTACTTACGCTATTGGCTAGTACCTCTTAAAGCGGCGCTTGAAAGCCCACGAGTATCTGTATAAGTAGTACACTGCGAAGACCAAGAACGGCATCTTGGTCTTCTTCCAATACCACTACAAGTCTCCGCTCTATAGGGTACTCCCCCTTGAAGTGAGTCGTCCGACATATCCCTCTAAGACCAAGGGATCCCTCGTGACTTATCCCTGTTCCCTCGTAACAGTGGACAGCTATCCCATCAGCAGCCTTTGTCATCGAGTCTACCTCTATCTCAACCCCTGTGTCGCGTCCCCTTAAACATTCTTGTACGTCGTCGATCACGACTCTTGGGACGACCTTCGTATAGTACCAAGCCCTCCCCCACACCTACCTTTGGGGGACGACCTACACAGATACGAAGACAGAAACGGGCATCTACAAGTTCACCCAGTGGACTTCCCGGAGACTCGAGTTAATTGCAATTACTACAACAAGAGGATCACCACTCAATCCGAGGCCTAAGTCAGGCTAGCATTCGTGGTAAACGCTACATTAAGACCAAGATCCCAACCGTGGCCAATCCTACAAAGACAACCAAGGACTACTGGGTCCCATTTAGACCATATCACATCGACAGATGAGGAGAACACAACATACCCAAAAGATATCTAGAAGCCGCATTTTGGAAAGACGACGCAGAGATACCAGGCTACGTCACCGATTACTTTGACCGACAGGGCAACTGACACATTATCCCCATAGAATTCAACTTCGAAAACACTTGTTGGACAGAAATCCGTTGGGACGACCTCCACAACAAATACAAAGTACTCCGACCCGCAGGAGGAGGACTCCGTCTCGACATCCTAGCCAGCAACATAGTCACCAGAGACCAGTGGGGCCTTATCGACGGACAATATGAAGAACCAGCACAATCCCCCACACCAAAGACACCAGCACAATCCCCATCACTCGCAAGCAACCCCGAAGACATCTACATTCACCAAGACGAAGCAGAAGAACTAGCACTAGAAAACATCACTAAGTCTATTCCAGTCATGACCTCCACAACCACCACCCAAGTACCTGCACAGATCAGAACGGCCCTCTTCACACCACAGGACCAGCCGTGACAACCAGAAAGAAACCCACCAGGAGGAGACCCAGGAGATGAAAACCCAGGAGGAAATGGAGGAGAAGGAGGAGGAGGGGACGATGGAGACCCACAAGGCATACCCCATCCAGGATTTGCAGACATTCCCCACCTCACCGACAGGTTCATCGGGAAGGAACCACCCATATTCACAGGAGATCGAGACAAAGCACAAGCCTTCCTGTCCCAATGGAACCAATTCGCCCAAGTAAACATAGCCAACTGGAGCCTACAAAGCCCATACATCAAAGCAATGATGTTCCTCACCTACATTCAAGGATCCCTAGTCGACGAATGGACCGCAGAAACCCAGAAATGGATTGAAACACGACCAGACAGAACCGACCCCTGGGTATGGAGCGCAGTAGAACTCACCTTCAAGCGACAGTTCCGAGGCAATATGGGACAAGAATGTGCCAGACTAGAGCTGGACAAGGGGTTCAAGATGACCAGAGGGGATATTGACAGCTACGTGACTGCATTCGAAAAGCTTGTTCGACAGGCTGACTACTGCCTGGACGACCCCCTAGTGCTTGATAAGTTCACCAGAGGTGTACCCCTCGACCTATACCACAACGCATACCAATTCCACAGTCCAGTGACATACCACCAGTGGAAGAACGCTCTAATCGAGCAACAGAAACGCTACCTCCACATGAAAGCACGAGTAGACGGATTCGGGAGGCAATTAACTCAACGTCCCAAACAACAGCAACAGCAACAACCCGCAAGGTTCCAACCTCCCCAGAGGCAGAGCCAGGGATGGCAACAGTACCGAAACCACCCCGACGCCATGGACACTACGCCAGGAAGAGTCCGTGCTAGAGTCGCAGGATCTGAAGAGGCAAACCCAAACAACCCTCAGGAATGGAGGAACTACACTCAAGGAAGACCACCCTTCCCCCCTCGTGGAGGATTCCTCGCCAGAGGAAGAGGAGGACGAGGCGTCTTTAACACAAGGGACGTAACCTGTTATAACTGCGGAAGAAAGGGTCACTTCTCACGAGAATGCCAGCAACCACGACAAGCACGTCAAGGACCACCTCAAGGCAGAAGCGCCTACATCGAGGAAGTACCCACCGCTCCCCAAAGTGTCGTAGGGGAACCCCTCATCGACCTCGACGAACCAGTGCAAGCCAACCGTGGTTCCACCTCAGCACAACAGGTAGAGGATATTATGGGGAGGATTGCAGAACTCCCAGAGGAAGGGAGAGAAATATTTGCCAGAAATATGGCAGGGAGCCAGGATTTTCCAAGTGCCTGAACCCAACGGCCTGGGTGAGGGCAGTCAATTGTAACTCGTCATTCATAACGCGCTATCGATCTATGCATGTCCCAGTTTCGATACGCACGAGTAACTTCATGGCCGAAAGAAAAGCACTGGTAGACTCCGGAGCCACCGACAATTTCATACATCCAGACTTCGTCAAATGGATGCGTCTAGGAACCAAAATACTAGAGCGTCCCCGCAATATTTGGAATATAGATGAGACACACAACAAAGGAGGGAAAATCACTCACTGTGTTGACCTCAATGTACAAACTGACAGAAAACTCAAAGATATCTGCTTCCTAGTCACCAATGTAGGAGGGGAGGACCTCATACTAGGATACCCATGGCTCGCAACCTTCCAGCCCAGAATCCAATGGGCAACAGCCACCCTCGATACCAAACAATATCCCATCGTCATCTGCACCACCAACCCACTTAAACCATTCAGACTCACAGAACTCCGACGACTCATAGTGGAAATTGAAGAAGAAAACAAAAAGCAAGCCCTCACCGAACTAGAAGAGGAATGCTTACCGGCACATCTACAAACAATGGCAACAGACATGGCAATAGCGGCACAACAGTATATGGAGAAAAAGGAGATACCTGAGGAATACAAAAGACACGCTAAGGTATTCAGTGAGGAAGAATCCCAACGCCTCCCACCTTCAAGACCCTGGGACCACGCCATCGAACTCAAACCAGACGCACCCAACTCATTCGACTGCAAAGTATACCCCGTAAACCAAGCAGAAGACAAAGCACTACGGGAATTCCTGGATGAACAGCTGGCAAAAGGGTACATACGCCCCTCTAAATCCCCGTACGCATCCCCATTCTTCTTCGTGAAAAAGAAGGACAGGAAACTACGCCTGGCGCAGGACTACAGGACACTCAACAAATGGACCATACGCAACCAGTACCCACTCCCCCTCATACCAGAACTCATTGCAAGCCTCAGTTCGGGATGGATATTCTCCAAGTTCAACGTCCGGCAGGGATACAACAATATTTTAGTCAAAGGCGGCGACCAGTACAAGGCAGCGTTCAAAACCAAATATGGTTTCTACAAACCAGTGGTAATGTATTTCAGCATGACCAACTCCCCATCCACCTTCCAAGAAATGATGAACGCCATCTGCCAACCCCTCATCGACTATCACGAGAAAAAGGGAACCATCATCCGAGTCTACATGGACGATATCGGCATCGCAACATCAACAACGGAACAAGCACACGCAGAAGCGGTACATGACATACTGGACCTCCTAGAACAACACGATCTCTACCTCAAACTTGAAAAATGCACCTTTCACTCTTCCTCCCTCGATTACCTGGGGGTAATCATTGAAAAGGGGGTGATTCGCATGGACCCCGTCAAAATTTCTGGCATAACAGACTGGCCCGTACCAAAAACCGTCAAACAGGTGCGATCTTTCTTAGGCTTCTGCAACTTCTATCGTGCCTTCATCTGAAATTTTGCCACGCATGCACGACCACTCAACAAACTCACATGCAAGGACACCGACTGGCAATGGGGAACGGAACAACAACAAGCATTTGACAAGCTCAAAGCATTAGTAACCGAAGAACCCATACTCAAACACCCAGAACTAGACAAGCAGTTCGAGCTGGAGGTCGATGCATCCGGATACGCAGTAGGAGCAGTACTCCTCCAAAAAGGAGCAGACAACAAACGACACCCAATTGCATTCTACTCAAACACCCTCAACACGGCAGAAAGGAACTACAACATCTACAACTTAGAACTCCTAGCCATCGTAAAAGCACTACGAAACTGGAGGCAGTACCTCGCAGGATCACCACACAAGATCAAAGTCTTCTCTGACCATATGAACCTACAATACTGGAGATCCCCCCAGAAGATCAGCTGACGCATAGCAAGGGAAGTACTTGAACTGGCAGAATACGATATAGAAATTCACCACATCAAAGGAACAGCGAACGGACGCGCAGATGCACTATCAAGACAGCCAGACTACAACCAAGGAGAGCATGACAATGAACAAGTCACGGTACTCCCAGATCATGTGTTCATCAGAGCCACCGAGATCGACACAATGGATGACCCAACACGCACCTAACACACCATTAACATCACGGAAATGAAACCAACCAACCTGGTATACACCCAGGACGAAACCATGATAAAGCGATGGGTAGACCCCCACAAGCTGAAGAAGATCGAAGGCACATGGTACAAAGACGGATGACGCATAGTCACGGGAGACACACATGAACGGCAACACATCATCTGGGCACATCGCGACCCGCCAGTTCACGGCCACCCTGGGATCAACCAGACAATCAAAATGGTAGAACGATACTACTGGTGGCCAGGCCTCCGACAGGAAACACAAGATTATGTCAAAGGATGCGCCGACTGTCAATGAATCAAAGTCAACAACTGCCCCACACGCGCACCACTACAGCCCATCTTCCCCAGACCGGAAGCAATGCCATTTGAAACCATAGCCCTGGATTTCATCACCAAATTACCACAAGCAGACGGCTGCGACTCCATACTGACAGTAACAGACCACGACTGTTCCAAAGCGGCGATATTCATCCCATGCCTCGAGGAGATAAGCGCTGAAGGAACTGCGGCCCTGTACATGAAACACATCTTCACCTGATTCGGACTACCAGCGCGTATCATCAGTGACCGAGACCCCCAGTTCGCATCAAAGTTCACACGCAAATTGTGCAAGATCCTAGGTATCGAGCAAAACATATCCACGGCCTATCACCCACGGACGGACGGACAGTCAGAACGCACCAACCAGTGGCTAGAACAATACCTACAGTTTTGGGTCAACGAAAGGCAAGATGATTGGACACACTACCTACCCATGGCGGAATTCACACACAACAATTGGCCTAACGAGTCTACAAGGGAATCCCCCTTTAACCTTCTTATGGGCTATAACCCCCACGCTGATTGGACCGATCGCCCTTCCCCTATACCACAGGTAGCGCTCTGCATCAAACAATTCCAAGAGGCTAGAACGCGTGCCCAAGAACTGATGATCAAAGCGCAGCAGGGGTGGACCAAACACAAAAATATGCCCAAATACCAAATAGGGGACCTTGTATGGCTTCAAGGGCACCACCTACGCACTAACCAGCCAACCACAAAGCTTGCGCCCAGGAGACATGGCCCGTTCAAGGTTACTCAGGTGATGTCCGCAGTTAACTACCACTGTAAGGTTGGCTCGGGCTCTAGCCCCGAAATCATCTGTTTTCAGTCTTTTCGGTCTCGGCCCAGCATCGCGTGGCTCAGCTACCATTTCGGATTCGCATTCTCACGTTCTCACGACATTGACACTATCGCTTCCCCATCGATCACATTCCCTCTTTCCCTCTCACCTCGTGTGTGTACCACACACACACACACTCTCTCTCCCGCTCCTCCCGCTCGTTTCTCTCTCACTATCCCTCACCCTCGCCTCCCATCGCCCATGGTCCGCCATCGCCCCATACTCGCCTTGCAAGAGGCTCGCAAACCCCTCATACACAGGCTGCATGTCTGCGCGCCTCGTGCTGTCTTTTTCCCTCAACATTCTGTCTCCATCACACTGCCCATCTCCCTTTGAAGATGTCAAGCCCGCTACGCCTGTTCTCACTGTCTCAGCCCCTTTCGTTCTTCATATCTTGTTGTCTCCTCGGCTCCTTTGTATCATCTCACCGGTTCGTACCTTACCACGTTTGTCTGACTCGATTGTTTCCGCGTCGATTCCTTGCCACCTCTCCCTACTCATTTACCTTACATCCACCTACTTGTCTGAAGTAGCTACGGTTCTCATTTTGTATTTAAACCGCTCGCTCTGACTCGGAAATGACATCTCAGTTTTCCCCTCTTCCTTTCAGCTGTGCGATCGTCCTGGAAGTCAGGCCCCACAGCGGGCACTCGAAGGACATCGCATCGCATCTCGTCGCCATCTCGCATCGTCTTGCCGCCTCGGACGGCATCATTTCACGTCTCGTTCTCGCTTTGCTCATCCACGCTTGTTCCCGCCTTCGCCCGTTCGCGATCGCACCAGCTGTCACCATCGCGAACGCTCCGGGCTGGGCTCTTCTGTCCTCTCCTCCCTGTAACCTCTGAGGGATCCCCTCCACCTACGAACTCACACGGACTCGGCTCCGTACACCACCTAGAACTTCCCACGCAGTGGAGCATTCACCCAGTGTTCCATATGGATCTCCTGACTCCTTATTGCAAAACTCCCACACACAGACCCAACTATCAGTGCCTGCCGCCAGAATTGATTGATGGCGAAGAAGAATACGAAGTCGAGAAGATTCTAGACTCTTGGCGTTTCGGCAGAACAAAGAAACTGCAGTATTTGGTCAAGTGGCACGGATACCCTGACTCTGATAACCAATGGGTCTCGAAGGATGACGTATTCGCCGACGAGGCCATTCGGGAATTCAAACGTTCAAACCCTGCCAGAGAAGTGCATATAAGCACAGGGCAATCCCAAGAGACGTCCCCATCTCCCACTCATACACTCCCAGTTACTCATGTCCCACTCCCCAGTCCAAGTCCACTATGTCCTTGACAACCTGCTTCCCATCTCAGTCCAGCCTACCGTTATCATCCAGAACGCGCCACTGTCACCCCTGTCAATTCCCGAGCCCCTTCAACCAAGCCCCAGTCGTCCAATTACCCCCGTTCCATCCCTCCTTCCTTTGCCAACACCTACAGCAGTCAGCACACGCAGCTCGTCTCTGCAAGGCTATGTTCTGACCCGACCTCCGTCCCGTCAAGACCAGACTCAGGTACAAGAAGATTGAGCATACGACCGGTACCTGTCGGAGGAGCATTGTCCTCTCAACGACCACCTCACGTATGGGACTCACCTCACCACTACTCACGACGAAACCCCGCCGCTATGCTCCACAGACGGAGAGCCGATGGTCTTGCCGCCGGGTCAACGATCCAAGATGCGGCGCCTCTACTGTGCAGAGGAACACAGTCCAATTTCCCGACAGCGGATGGAAACACCGCCACCAGTCGGGTTCAAACACAACAGGGGAGTCCACTTCATCCCATTCCAGATATGCGACGCTCAGGGCCGGCTGCACCCAGCTCGGTATACGCAGCTCGTCTTTACGTCGGACCCCTTCGTCCTAGCCTATTGACGAGGCAGCGACCAGCAGTATGGCAAGTCGGTGCAAGCTGAACCCCAATATGACGAGCCCACTCCCACCTACACCAACGATGACCTGGTCTTTCTAGATCAGAACAGTGCATACCACGAGTCGGTCGACTTGGCCAGCATAGCCATGAACAACCTGACAGTTACGGCCGAGGTACACCGGTACCGATGCCTACAGGCGGGCTACGAGGGCAAGGAGGAGGAGTTGAAGAAGAAGATCGCCGAGCTGGACAAGCTTGGAAGTATGTGCCACCAGTGTGTACTCCACTTACAGTGCGCCAATGCGATCAAGCGCATCGAGGACGAACGCGACTCCTATCGCCCTGGAGTGGAGGAGGGACGGCACATTGCGATGCTCAGAGAGGAGATCGTACGTGGTCGCTCTGGGGCCTGATCCTGAGAAGGGGGTGATGTTACATTTGGCCTGGAAGTGGACACTGACGTCACGGGTATGACACCACGTCAGCAGTATATTGTCATGGACTTGTTGGATCAGTCAGCCGGGTAAGCTCCGGCGCATGTGATTGTGTATGATAACAGATTGGATCATGACTTGATGGGACTCGTACTAGGATAGTTGTACTAGGGTTCGCTCTACTTACGCTATTGGCTAGTACCTCTTAAAGCGGCGCTTGAAAGCCCGTGAGTATCTGTATAAGTAGTACGCTGCGAAGACCAAGAACGGCATCTTGGTCTTCTTCCAATACCACTACTAGTCTCCGCTCTATAGGGTACTCCCCCTTGAAGTGAGTCGTCTGACATATCCCTCTAAGACCAAGGGATCCCTCGTGACTTATCCCTGTTCCCTCATAACAGTGGACAGCTATCCCATCAGCAGCCTTTGTCATCGAGTCTACCTCTATCTCAACCCCCGTGTTGCGTCCCCTTACACATTCTTGTACATCATCGATCACGACTCTTGGGACGACCTTCGTATAGTACCAAGCCCTCCCCTGCACCTACCTTTGGGGGACGACCTACACGGATACGAAGACAGAAACGGGCATCTACAAGTTCACCCAGTGGACTTCCCAGAGACTCGAGTTAATTGCAATTACTACAACAAGAGGATCACCACTCAATCCGAGGCCTAAGTCAGGCTAGCGTTTGTGGTAAACGCTACAATATGAGACCCGTAACTACTAAACAGTGTAACTACATAGTCTAACTATCAAACCCACTGTGCACCCCTGTCGTCGTCGTCGCGCTACTGTTTTCCGTCATCGTCACGTCACCGCTTTCCATCGTCATTGTGTTGTCGTCTGTCTGGTCTGTTGCGTCGAGTCGTCCTTGTTGTCCGAGTCCATCTGTAAATGCAGTAGGTGTTTGGAGCTGTTTGGAGCTGTTCGAGGACACTCCAAACAGCTCTGAACAGCTCTGAACACCTAGTTGCGTTTACAGATGTCATTCGGTGTTGCCTTGACAGCCTTGTCGTCACCATTTCGTCGTCTTCACCCCGCTATTGTCCTGCTGATGTGTGTTATTGCTGTTGTGAGATGGCGGCGGCAGTTCGTAGCTTGAAGTGGGTTGTTGAAGTGTTGTTGTCTTGTCATCATCGTCTGCCAGTGGTGGCTGCCAGTGTACATGTGACATGCGTCATGTTTCCTGTACCCAAATGTTCCTGGCCCAGATGATTGCCAATTTGTTCTTGTGTTTGTTGGCCTTGCTTAGTCACCTTTCATGACCGCAACACCAGCCACAACTACAACACCCAAGACAACACCAGCAGGTGACAATGACAAGGCCATGTCGATTGCCACAACAGCAACAGTTAACAGCAAGGCAACACAACAGCAAGACGACATGACAGCAAGACGACACAACAGCAAGACGATCACGACCAAGATGACCACAACCAAGACAACCACAACCAAGACAACCACAACCAAGACAACCACAACCAAGACAACCACAACCAAGACAACCACAACCAAGACAACCACAACCAAGACAACCACAACCAAGACAACCACAACCAAGACAACCACAACCAAGACAACCACGACAGCAAGATGACCACGATGGCTGCAAGGCAATGACCATGACAACAGGGCAGCTGCAAGGCGACAACGATGATTGCGGTGGCGGCAACTGCAAGGTGACAATGACGATTGCGGCGGCGGCAACTGCAAGGCGACAACGACAATAGCAAGACAAAAATGACAACAACAGCAAGACAATGTCAACAACAACAACAACCGTGACAATGCTGACAACAACTCGGTATGGTGATGGCGTGATTCAATTTGGACAACTCGGACAGCAAGCACTGTGGGTGGCGGGGTCTTTATGACTAGTAGTTTAGTATGTAGTACTTCTAATGTTTTACTTAGTCTAGGAATAAAGTTTTGATTTACTTGAAAAACCTGCCAAACCTGTCATACGGGTACGGGTTTTAAACGGGTACTCCACATCAGACCTGTACCTGTACCTGTCAAACCCATACCTGGGTACTTGTGCGGGTTTGAAAACCCATGTCGTGCACTATGTGCAGATGGGAGAAATTATGTACGGCTCGGTATTTCCCGGGCTTGGATGTCTTAGGGACCAGGGATAGGGGGGAGGTTTGGAAGGGGCCGAGGTTGTAACGCCACCACTGGCATTAGTCCGACTTGGACTACGAAAGGGCGTTCACGACTTAGCGAATATTCCAATGACAAGTCACGTGACTTGTATAGGGTGCACGGCACTTATAACGGCACGTGATGCTGATGACTAAGCACTAGGACGTTCGAGTCACTAGGCTATCGATGAAGATGACTTGCTCGGAGAGACAAGCGAAGCACGCGTGGGAGAGAGAGGAGATGAGAGTGGTGATTGAAGAAGACCAAGATGGCGTATCTTGGTCTTATCAAGCCACTATTTATACACATACGAGGCAGCTTTAAAGCTCCTCCTGAATCCGTACTACGAGTAGCGATAATAGCTCGAACCCTACTACCGCTGTACTTGGAACGACTCATGCCACACCGGCATGTGATACTACAACTACGCTGACTGATACGATTGTCCATGACACATTACGACTTACTAACGAGGTCATCACCGTAAGTAAGCGTCCACTTCGCGTACCGTGACATCACCCCCTTTTCAGCCGCGACGACCCCGGCGCCGAATAGGTCCGATACCTCCCAACCAGCCCTCCTGAACTGACTCGACACGGTTGTGAATGTCCGCCATCTCCAGCCTAAATTTGCTGCGGGCGAGCTCCCCTTGAACGCCTCCCAGTGCTTGGGCTAGGGCGTGGAGTCGCTGTTCGATCCGCTCAGCCTCGTGTCTGTATTCACGGTAGCGATGCAACTCAGCTTTAAGCCCTACGTTGTGCAGGGCATTGACCGCGGTGTCGAGGCGGTGTTGAGCGGCATGACCCCGAACGAGGGAGTGGGTCTCTTCTGGGGTGTAGTGGGGCTTGCCCCGTTCGCGGACTTGGGGTTCGGCGTACAGCGGCTTGGAGAATGTTTTGTCGCTGTCCGACGCGAGGGTGAGCACAATGGGATCCGGGTTCATGATGACTTGGACGTACGGAGCTTGAGTGACGACACCGCATGAGTCGGTGATGGGGAAGTGGACGAACTTCTCCCCTCGGTTGTGCACGTAACCATGAGGGGTGAAGCGGGAGTCGGTGAGTCGGCGGTGGAGGACGGCTAGGTGGTGGGATATGGGTGTGTCGTCGTGGACGATGTCACCCCGATAGAGGGGGCGACCCATGGTGTCGCATGTGTAGGGGGTTTCGTTCGGGTGGTCAGAGTCAGTGGACTGGATAATGGACACGTGCTCAGCTGGGTACCATTCCTTCAACTCGCGTTCGGGTTGCTCTTGGATCGCTCGCGCATCATCACGTCGAAGAGTCTCCTCTTCTCGAGGATTCTTGTTCTCCTTGTCGCTGCCTGCATCAGCTGCTCGAGCTTCCACCTCTCCGCCTCGAACCTCCACTCCTCCCATCGATGTGTCGCCGCGTTCTTCTTCCGCTTTGACCCAGTACTCGATTCGTACCGGGAGAGGTCGAGGAGAGGCAGACTCACTGTCTCTGAGAGCTGCACGAAGCCGACGCACTTGGGCCTCGGTGTAGGGGACGGTGTTGAGCCGCTGGCCGTTGGCGCTGAGCAACCAGTATGTTTCAGGGGTGTTGGGGTTGTCGACGTCTTTGATGGGTGCGATGTTGGTGAGTGCAGCGTTGAGCTCTTGGTAGGTGAGCGACTCCCCAAGGAAGGGAGCGACAACGGGGGAAGCGGGGGCAGTGGGAAGAGACATTGCTGATTGAGTGATGCGGAATCCAGTGTGAGGGGATGGGGAGGACTTAGCGTTGTCAACCTCGCTTATATGTGCTTTGTTAGCGGTTGAACTCCACTCGTACTCCGCTATGGCTTCGTCAGCGAAGACGTCATCCTTGTTGACCCACTGATTCTCCGAGTCTGGATAGCCTTTCCATTTCACGAGGTATTGGAGCTTCTTGCTTCTGCTGTATCGCCAAGAGTCTAGAACTCATTCGATTTCGTATTCCTCTTCGCCGTCTACTAGGTCCGGTGGTGGGCGCTGGAAGTTTTCTCCGTGCAGGGGCGTTTCGCGATAAGGTGTGAATCGATGTGAAATACGGGGTGAATACTCCACTGCGTGGGAAGTTCGAGTTGATAGTTGACAGGTGACAACACTTGTGTGATTTTGAAGGGTCCATGTCGGCGTGCTGCAAGTTTTGCCGTTGGTTGATTGGTCCTCAGGTGGCATCCTTCTAACCACACCTGGTCTCCTATCTGGTATCTGGGCGTATCTTGATGTTTGATCCACAGGGATTGGGCTTTTCGGATGAGTTCCTGAGCCTCTTTCTGTGCTTCTCGGAATTGTTGAAGTCGCGTGAGCACCTGGGGAATGGGGGATGGCTTATCGATCCAATCAGCGCGTGGGTCATATCCCATCATGAGCGAGAATGGAGACTTCCTTGTTGCCTCATGTGGCCAGCTATTGTGCGCGAACTCTGCCATTGGTAGGAATCGCGCCCAGTTATCTTGACGCTCGTTAGCCCAGAACCTCAGATATTGTTCCAGCCATTGATTGGTGCGTTCCGATTGTCCGTCCGTTCGGGGGTGATAAGCGGTGGAGATATTTTGATAGATGCCTAAGATCCGGCACAATTCACGGGTGAACTTGGACGCAAAGCGTGGATCTCGGTTGCTGATGATCTTTGCTGGTAGCCCGAATCTCCGAAACACGTGAGTGACGTACAAGGCCGCGGTTTCTTCTGCCGTTATTTCTTCAACACAGGGGATGAAGATAGACGCTTTGGTGCAGTCGTGGTCAGTTACTGTAAGGATTGAGTCGTGTCCTTGGGATGCGGGTAGTTTAGTGATGAAGTCGAGAGCTATAACTTCAAAGGGCTTAGCGTCGGCCATAGGAGTAATGGGGACTAGCGGCGCCTTCGTGGGTCGGTTGTTGACTTTGTGGCGTTGGCATTCCGCACATCCTTGGACGTATTCAGTCACGTGTCCCGACATGCGCGGCCACCAGTGACTTCACTCGATGATTCGAGTGGTTCATTTGATTCCTGGGTGGCCGTACACTGGGGGATTGTGGTGATTGGCAATGATGGTGCGTACGGCGTCTTGTCCTCCAGTGATTACTTGTACACCTTGTCGGTACCAGACTCTGTCGACTTTCTTGAGTTTGTAAGGGTCTACCCATGGGTGCAGCGTGTCTTCATCTTGTTCGAGTGCTTCTGGAGTTTGTGTGGTCAGGTTCCTGGCGAAGACCGTTTCGGGTAGTACGGTGATTCCTTCGTTGTCATTCTCCCCTCGATCGTAGTCGGGTCGTCTGGATAATGCGTCTGCGTGGCCATTGTTGGTCCCCTTGATGTGGTGGATCTCGAAGTCGTACTCCATAAGTTCTAGTACTTCTCGAGCTACGCGGCGACTTATCTTCTGGGGTGACTTCCAGTGTGTAAGATTGAGGTGATCGGAGAAGATCTTGATTTTGTGTGGTGATCCGGCTAAGAATGGCCTCCAGTGGCATAGGGCTTTGACGATGGCTAGAAGTTCCAGGTCGTAAATGTCGTAATTACGTTCTGCTTCGTTTAGCGTTGCCGAGAAGTATCCTATGGGGTGTCGCTTTCTGTCTTTCTTCTTCTGTAGGAGGACTGCTCCTACTGCGTATCCAGACGCGTCCACTTCGAGTTCAAACTGGTCCGTCAGGTTGGGGTGTGCAAGTACTGGTTCACTGGTGACAAGGTCCTTGAGGGTTTGGAAGGCTTTCTCTTTGTCTTTACCCCACGTCCACTCAATGTCTTTGCGCGTGAGTTTGTTGAGTGCTCGTGCGTGTGTGGCGAAACCGCGAATGAAGAGGCGGTAAAAATTACAGAAGCCTAGGAAGGAGCGTACATTGCGCACCTTCGTGGGGCGGGGCCAATCCCGTATGCCAGAAATTTTTACGGGGTCCATGCGAGTTACCCCCTTTTCAAGGATTACCCCCAGGTAATCCATTCGCAGTTGGTGAAAAAGGCATTTCTCTGGTTTGAAGTAGAGGTCGTGGTCGAGAGCGACTTGTAGCATGGCACTGACTGCTTCTATGTGGGTTTGTAGTCCTGCATCCTCGGTCGTGGTGATGCCGATGTCGTCCATGTAGACCCTGATGATGGTTCCGCGTGACTGGTAGTGGAGGATGACGTCACTTAGGATGTCGTTCATCATATTCTGGAAGGTGGCCGGCGAGTTGGTGAGTCCGAAGTACATGACAAGGGGTTCGAAGAGCCCATATTTGGTTTTGAAGGCGGCTTTAGGCTCGTCGCCTTCCTTGACCCGTATGTTGTTATATCCCCATCGGACGTCCAATTTGGTGTAAATGTGCCCGTTACCCAGGTCGTTGATGAGTTCTGCCATAAGCGGTAAGGGGTATTGGTTGCGTACGGTGCATGCATTAATCTTCCGATAGTCTTGTACAGGTCGCAGTTTGCCATCTTTCTTCTTGATGAAGAAGAAGGATGACGCGTATGGTGATTTCGAGGGTCGTATGTAGCCCATGTCAAGTTGTTCGTCAAGCCATTTGCGAAGTTGTCCGTCTTCGTCTTGCGACATCGGGTAGACCTTGCAGTCGATGCTGGCTGGAGTTCCGGGTTTGAAGTCGATCGCGTGGTCCCACAGTTGAGAGGGTGGAAATCTGTGGGATGCTTCTTCACTGAAGATTTTAGCGAAGCGACGATATGGTTCAGGTATGACTGCCGTGGTCGTATTTTGGTTAGCGGCGATGGCTAGTTCCGTAGCAGTGGTACGTATCTGGCATTCTTCTTCAAGTTCTTGTATGACATCTTCTGCCTCTTCTTGGGTGATTGTGCTGGCGATAGTGGTTTGTGGTTCTGACGGATTGATCGACCTAAGTACCACTGGTAGCGCACCTTCGTGAATGGTGGCGTGAGCCCAGCTGATGGTTGGTTCATAGGTGGCGAGCCAGGGGTATCCGAGAACCAGTTCTTCATTTCCGATGTCCGTAACAAGGAACCTCATGACTTTGTTAATTCTGTGGGTTTGGACATCTAAGTCGACGAAGTGAGTGATGGACCCAGCTTTATTTTCGGTGTTATCTATATTCCATATTTTCTTTGGTCGCTTGAGGGCTTGTAGCCCGAGGCCCATGCATTTGGCGAACGCTGGTCTTATAAAGTTGTTGGTGGCGCCCGAATCAACAAGCCCTTTAATATCGGCCATGGAGTAACTGGTGCAAATCGAGACTGGAATTTGAAGCGAACGATAGCGAGTCATGATTACAGAGTTACAATTAACTGCCCTCACCCAGGCTGATGGGTTTAGGCGTCCTGAAAACCCTCTTGGGTCCATAGGTCTTTGAATATGAGGTCCTTCACCTCGTCACTAGCTCCTCGTATGGTGTCCATCCAACCCTTTGCCTGTTCTTCGGGCGTAGTTTCCATGCGTCTAGCGGTTGTAGGTTCTTGGCTGTAGTAGTCCGTCTCCGCACCGCGGCTCGTGCTGGCGCGCGGCTGGTACTGTTGTCTTTGCTTTCTAGGACGCGTGCAATCCCGTGAGAAGTGGCTGGGGTTGTTACAATTGTAGCAGATGACTTCCCTCATGTCTCTGCATTGTCCGCCTCCTCTTGACTATCCTGGCCCTCCACGCGGTGGGAATGGTGGTTTGGGATCCCCTACCATTGCGAGTCTTGCGCAGGTCTGATCCGCCGATGTGTCCATCACGTTTGGATTGTATCGTGGTGGTGGGTAGCGGGGTGGTCCCCAGGACGGGGCGTACCCCCGTGGTTGGTTTTGACACGTGGGTGGTCCTCGGGACGGTGTGCTGGTGAGGTTGAGTCGGGCGCGCAGGTGGATGTATTGCTTCTGCCTGCGCATGGCCGCTTCCTTCCATTCGTTGAAGGTTTGCAGGTCATCTAGTTCGTAGATTTTGGTGAATAGGGCTTTGGGTAATCCCGCCGTGAAGCGGTCCAGGGTTTGGCGGTCGTTGAGGCGATAATCAGCCCTCCGTGCTAGCTGTTCGAAGTTGGTGACGTACGAGTCAATATCGTCTCCAATCATTTTGAAGCCTTTGGCCAGAGTAGCTTGTGCTTCCTCTTGTTCAAGGACGTTTGAGAATCGGTCTGTGAATCCTGCGGTTAACGTGTCCCACAGGTAATCGTCATATCTGCTCCGCCCGTGGCGAAGTTCGTTGTTGAGCCATTGAAGGAACCTGAGTGTCCAGTTTGCTACTTGTGGTCCCTTGATGAAGCCTAGAAAAAGTAGGCATTGTCGATAGACATTGGTCATGATTGGCGCTTCTGCATTCTGCCCCCAGTAAATGTGCCATTGGGTGAGAAATGACTCGTACTCTTTGCGGTTGCCATCGAAGACATTTGGAGTTTCTCCGGCCAACCTTTCTGCTCTGTGAGGCGGACCCACTAGGGGTCCTGCAGGTGGTGGTCCTCCTGGAGGTGGTGGTCCTCCTCCGAATGGGTCGCCTCCTCCTCCACCAAAGAGCGGCGGTCCTCCTCCTCCTCCCCCTCTCGGTGGGTTCGGTGGGCCTTGGCCGAAGTTGCCTCCAGGTCTTCTGGGTGGAGCGGGTTCGCCAGCTCCTGGTGGTGGATCCGGAAGGTCTGGGCCTACTGCGCGGAATATGGCCGCGTCATCCGCTGTCATGCGATGCCCCGTAGTGGGGTTGATGGGTCGTAAGTAGGCTTCGGCTTCTTCAGTGATGCGTTGTACTTCTTCTGCCACGAGTTCTTCTTGAGTTATGGTGGCAGTGGCCATTTCTGCAGGGGCATGTACGTGGATTGTTTCTGGTTCGTTTAGGTGTAGGGACTCAGCTGTCTGTACTACTTCTTCGATTTCTGATTCATTGTCTGCGTTGGAGGTTTCGTCTTCCCCACTTGTCTCCGAGGGTGCCGGGGTTCTAGGTTCGGACGTGCTTGGTTCTTCTGGTTGTCCGTCGATGTGCCCCCACTGCTCTCTGGTGGGTAGTCCTCTTGCGTCAATATCGCAGTTGTAGTTTCTGCCTACTGGTCGCACTACGTCAAATCAGTTGTCTATGGGATTCCACGTAATCTCCACCCAGCAAAGGTTATCGAAGTTGAACTCAACTGGTCGATATCGGGTAGGTCCTGATGCGAAGTCTACAAAATAACCGGTTTCTCCTCGGTATTCTCTCCACCTAGCTGCTCCTAGGAATTGTGTTGGTACGTTGCGGTCTCCCCTGCGTTCAAGGGAGTATGTTTGAAAGTTTCTCCACTGGTCTCGAGTTGTGAACGCCATGGTGAGGGATCTTGGTCTTAATGTAACGCCACCACTGGCGTTAGTCCGACTTGGACTATGAAAGGGCGCTCACGACTTAGCGAATATTCCAATGACAAGTCACGTGACTTGTATAGGGTGCACGGCGCTTATAACGGCACGTGACACTGATGACTAAGCACTAGGATGTTCGAGTCACTAGGCTATTGATGAAGACGACTTGCTCGGAGAGACAAGCGAAGCACGCGTGGGAGAGAGAGGAGATGAGAGTGGTGATTGAAGAAGACCAAGATGGTGTATCTTGGTCTTATCGAGCCACTATTTATACACATACGAGGCAGCTTTAAAGCTCCTCCTGAATCCGTACTACGAGTAGCGATAATAGCTTGAACCCTACTACCGCTGTACTTGGAACGACTCATGCCACACCGGCATGTGATACTACAACTACGCTGACTGATACGATTGTCCATGACACATTACGACTTACTAACGAGGTCATCACCGTAAGTAAGCGTCCACTTCGCGTACTGTGACAGAGGTGGGACTCCAATTGCCTGCGTGAGAATGGGCCGATGTAGCGGCCAACTGCAAATTTGTGTTCAATGATGGAAGTATATACATTATGTAGTGATGTAATTGAAGGGTGGTTAGGAGGGGAGAAGGTACAGGTAATGGGCAGGATGCCCAGATTGAAGCCATTAGCAAAGCCTTGTGTGATGGTTGAGTATCTGACCAGGAGGCCGAGACACAAGAGCTCTGGGGCCCAGGCATCATGGTGGTATGGGGTGAGAGGCTCATGCCTTCTCTGCTCAAGGGCATGACTGGGCTCTATGGTCCGATCTTCCGCAACCCGAGCATCTGTGCTGCTTGGGGTGGCTGGCAGAGGCACATCCTTTTGGGACCTGCCAGTCGAAACAGACGGGCAGTGTCATGGTTTCACCACTCCCGGCATGTGACTTGCCTCGCAACCACTCGCTGACCGCGGATATCCCTGTGGTGGAGTCAGCGTGCACTCCTACAGACCCTTGGTGGGACTGGCAGCAAGAGGCATGGCCAGAAGACACAGCTGTGGCACAGCTGGAAGAGTATGTGTATTCACGACATGTGGTGAGCGACCACTCCCCATCCCCACGTGAGAACCGCTACCAGGAGCCTTGGGAATAGGTACCCTGATGTGGCCGCCACATGACCCTGGCATGTTGTCACAGCGCAGCCGAGACGCGACCCCGAAGATGACGATTACGACCTGCAACGTGAGAATGAAGTGTGCGCAGCCACAGCAGTGCTCGAACGCCTGCTTGGAGCATGGGAATACAAGACGGATCACGTGCAGACAGCACGCGCAGTGAGCTCTTACACCCCTCACCCGTCCACGCACTACCAAGAACCCTGGGAATAGGGACAATACATCGGCCGTCACGTGACCCTGGTGCGTGACCTGCCTTGGAACATCGAAGAAGGATCCGGAAGAGCCCAGATGAGCTTGTGCCAGGGTTGGCTTGTGATTGTAAGTCCGGATGTGATCCGGCTGTGGACTTTGATGTGGGGCGCCTCTAGGCCCTTATCTCTTATCCCTTATCTCTGACTCATGCCATGAGGGCCTTATGCCATTGGCTTCTCGTATTAGGATTCGCGGCTGTGTATTAGGATTCGGTATTCAGGCTGAGCTTGAAAGCTCCCCTGGAGTAGTATAAGTAGGAGGCTTTGGACGTGTTAAAGTCCTTAGCTTTGATATCTTGTGTAATACCTTCCCCTTTGCCAGAGTTGGTTCTTAGGGCACAGAGTGTATAACAGCTTGATTCCTCACTGTCTCATCCCTTCCTTTGTCATCTTTGCTAGTTGGCTGGAGTTATCGCCACTACGCGTTCCGCTATAAGTCGTGCTTCATCCCCACCAACTTCTGTTATTATCGACAATTGACTTGGTCCTTGGACGGTGAACTCCCTTGGATGCAGCGAACAGGCGATGAGGTCACGTGACCTGGCAGACATCTGGAAGGAACGTAACACATGTGGCCTGCCTTGGAATCGTCCAGAAGGGCCCGGATGAGCTTGTGCCCGGGTTGTTAGCTTGTGATTGTGTCCGGCTGTGGTCCAGATGTGGACTTTGGTGTGGGGCGCCTCTAGTGTTGTGATTGGACTCATTGGTATGGACTCGTGGGGTTCTGACTACCCTAGTATTAGTCAGGGACAGTCGTCTCAGTCAGCTTGTTGAGGTTATCACATGTCATGTAGTACAGACTTGACTCATACCTAGGACAGTCGTAGTAGGGTTCGAGCTACTATGGCTATTGGGTACTGTACATTCAGGAGGAGCTTCAAAGCTCCTTGTCAACTGTATATCTAGTGGGTAGTATGAAGACTGAGCTCCTTAGCTTGGTCTTCTTGAATCCTTATCTGATCCTGACTTCTCCTCTCCTCGTCTATCTCCTTCTCGCTCTCTGTCTGCTATCGCGTCTGGCCTTAGTAAGGCAGATCGCCCAGCAGCACGTACACCTGGTGGACTTCGCCCAAGTGCCGGCAGCGGTCACGTTCCTCCTGAGGTCGTGTACTTATATTCACTAAGTCGTCCCTCGCAAACCCAGCCACTCTGTCATCACTCAAGTCGAGCACCGTTAGGACGAGCCTAACACAACATTAAGACCAAGCTACCTCCCACGAATGACACAGTGGCGTCCACAACCAAAGATCGGTGGGACTGGAACCAAGTCCAATCATATATCATCCCCAGTAGAGGAGAACGGAACGTCCCCACACGCTATCTAAAGGCTGCTAGGTGGAGGACACACAGAGGAGAAACCGGATACTTCGTCGACTTCCCTAACCAACCAAGTCGGTTCTACCCAGTTGAGTTCAGCTTCGAACATACTTGCTGGTGTATACTCGCAATAAACAACGCAGGAGTACGAACGATGGTCAGACCAACCACACGAGAATATTGGTGCGACATCCTAGAAAGTGAAGTAGTTCCCCCAGCAAGAGCAGGACCCATCGATGGTGCGGCTACCACAAGTACCACAGAAGAAGAAGGCTCCGGATCAGATCGAAGCAAAGAAGAGTCCGAAGAAGATCACCTCTCACAGGTAAATGTGGAGGAAGAAGAAGAACTAGCGAACCTAGCAGGAGGAATTACGCTTAACAAAGCGTCACAAGCTGAGCAGATCATCATTCACCTGCCAGGTGAGATGACAACCACACAGTTAGAACCAATGTACACGCTCCAAGTAGACCCCATACAACTGCCACAAGATGGAGTCCCAGAAGACCTACTCCCCATCAATCCCAGCACTGGGCATCGAATGACCACAGATGATGCAGCCCTCATGAGGGCTATCAGGCCTGACAAACCGGACCCTCCCAGAGGAGGAGGACCACCAGGCAGAAGCCCAGGAGGAGGTCACCCGCATGGAGGAGGAGGTGGGGGACATGGAGGCGGAGGAGGACCACCCGGAGGAGGCGGATTCCCAGGGATGGCCCCCATCAGTAACCCACCTCGATCATCCGACAGACTCCAGGATAACCCACCCATGGTCTTCAATGGCGACCGCACCAAAGCCCTGCAGTTCAGAGCGCAATGGAACCTCTATCAAGGGGTCAACAGTACAAGCGACATCATGCGCAACTACTACCGCCAATCACTCCTTTTCCTTGGATACATCCAGGGGGAAATGGTCAATGAATGGGTGATGTATATGACTGACTGGCTGATGCGCCAGACAGAAGCCGGATTCCCCGAGCACACTCGACGCCTCTGGGAAGAAACCCTTCGCACCTTCACCAGACAATTCGCCAACACAATGGAGAAAGAACAGGCACAGGCAGAGCTGCGCAAAGGTGTCCATATGAAGGAGGGGGACATTGATAGCTATGTGGCTACCTTTGAACGTTTGGCCCGACAAGCTGACTACAACCTCGATGCCCCTCAAACGCTGGACCTGTTCATGGCAGGACTGCCAAAGGCGTTGTTCACCAAAGTCTACGAACAATATGAACCTACAACATTTGAAGCATGGAAACAAGCAGCGATGAAGAAGCAACAGCAGTACATGCACCTACAGGCACGTCTTAACTTGCTAAGAACACCCACTCCGAGGACTACTCCGCGCCCTAGCCCATGGGGAAACCCCCAGAGCGGATGGGCACCAAGGAACCTTCCCCATCACCAGAACCCGAACGCAATGGACACCTCTGCGGATAGAACGTGGGCACAAGGTGCAGAAGCAGAAGACATCCAGTGTCATGATCACGTGACATTTCCCACACATGTCTCAGTTTTGATTCTCGGTTCTTGGTTCCAGACTCAGCCTGGACTTGGCCTCTTCTCGGAGTATTCTTGGATTGACAGTGCGACTGCCAGCACTTGCCTCATGTCTGTGACTCACTGTATGCCAGCAGATGTGCCAGCGCATAGACTCGCTGGCACTGACATGTCCCTCAGAAAATAGTATAGAAAATCATAGACAGTATGGTATATAAGGAGCAGTAGTTTAGCTTGTCGTCGGCATCTTGGTCTTTTCAATAATCTATCCCATCCCCTGTCTTGTCTCCTGTCCTTCAAGTCCGACGCTTTTCGCTTAGCTAAGCGACCCGGCCTGGTACCCCGACCCTCTTGCATGTTCACTCGAGGAAGAGTCCCTTGGACTGTAAACATCGCAGAGTCGCCAGACTATAAACTGTATTTGCGTATCCCTTGTGAACGATCCGGGTGATCGTAACATCCAGGGGAGACTTGCCAGAGCAGAATTTATACTCGACTGACAAAGGCCACCCTACCCACCCAGAGGAGGACCAAGGGGGCGAGGCAGAGGGAGGGGACCCCCCCGAGACACAAGGGAAGTGATCTGCTACACCTGTAACCAGAAGGGACACTTCAGTCGTGACTGCCCACAGCATCGCAACAACGTGCAGAGCAGCAACAGTAGGAGGTCAGAAACAGACTACTACACCCAAGAACCAAGGGTACAAGCACACGCAGTGGTGACCCTGCAACAACAGGCCCAGGAATGGCTCCAGGGAGTGGCCGGAGCACCAGATGAAGTAAAAGACCTGGTCCTTCAAGAACTGTGGGGAAAAGAGGGTTTTCCAAACGCCTGAACCCATCAGCCTGGGTGAGGGTGCTCCATTGTAACTCTGTAATAATCACATGCTACCAATCGTTGAGAATTCCAGTTTCCGTTCGAACAAGTTACAACATGGCCGAAGTAAAAGCACTGGTGGACTCAGGAGCCACAGACAGCTTCATTAAACCCACATTCGTGAAGCGAATGGGGATTGGTCTCAAAGAGCTAGAGACACCCAAAAAGATATGGAACATCGACAACTCGGAGAATAAAGCAGGACTAATCACACACTGCGCAGATCTTGACGTACAAACCAAAGGAACCCACAAAATGATGAGGTTCCTGCTCACAGACACAGGAAACGAAGACATCGTCCTCAGCTACCCATGGCTAGCCGCTTACGAACCACAGATCAGCTGGCAGCATGCCGTCATCAAGGAGGACGCATACCCTGTGGTCCTTCGAACCACACACCCTGAGGAGCGGGGAGTAACCATTGCATTCGCCCCCACCAAGTTTACTGAAGATGAAAAGCGCCACGCCGTGCAACAACTCTACGACGAATGGGAGACAGTCAGAGCACGCACCACCACCACAGAGCTGGCCATCGAAGCACGACAATTCACTGGCACAACGGAGATCCCAGAAGAGTACGCAGACTTTGCCAAGGTGTTTAGCGAAGAAGAATCACATCGCTTCCCACCCTCGCAACCCTGGGATCATGCTATCGAGTTCAGGAAGGACGCCCCAACCGCCATCGACTGCAAGATCTACCCCATGTCACGCGACGAAGACATCGCCCTCCGCAAATTTCTTGACGAACAACTGGAGAAGGGGTACATCCAACCGTCAAAGTCCCCTTACACATCATCCTTCTTCCTCGTCAAAAAGAAGGATGGGAAACTGTGACCAGTCCAGGACTATTGAAAGATCAACTTGTTCACCGTGCGTAATCAGTACCCCCTACCACTCATACAGGAGCTCATCACGGACTTGGGTAACGTGGACATCTACACTAAACTCAACGTCCGCTGGGGGTACAATAACGTCCGCATCAAGGAGGGCGACAAAGAAAAGGCTGCCTTCAAAACGCGCATGGGTTCTTTGAACCACTAGTCATGTACTTCGACCTCACCAACTCACCTGCCACCTTCCAGGAAATGATGGATTCCCTTTGCGGCCCCACCATCCTTAAACATGAATTGCTGGGCACTACCATCCGCATATATATGGACGACATCGGCATCGCCTCCCGGAACGGTCGAGCAGGCCACGTCGCAGCTGTACGTGACATACTCCAGATCACAAAAGACAACGACCTATACTTTAAGCCGGAGAAATGCGTCTTTGGCATGCCGGCAATCGATTACCTGGGGGTAATCCTTGAAAAGGGGGTGACATGCATGGACCCCGTCAAAGTTGCAGGTATCCGCAACTGGCCAATGCCAACCATGGTCAAACAGGTCTGATCTTTTCTTGGCTTCTGCAACTTCTATTGCCTCTTCATCAAAGGGTTCGCCACACACACGCGCCCACTGAACAGATTAATGCGAAAAGACACAGAATGGCAGTGGGGACAAGCAGAAGAAAATGCCTTCACGAAGCTCAAGACCCTGGTCACGAGCGAGCCAGTGCTGGCACACCCGGACCTCAAAGAACAATTCGAGATGGAGGTGGATGCATCGGGCTTCGCGGTGGGTGCTGTACTCCTACAACGCAAAGAGGATGGTAAATGACACCCCATAGGCTATTACTCAGCAACACTTAACGAAGCAGAGCGCAACTATGACATCTATGACCTAGAACTACTGGCCATCGTCAAAGCCTTCCGCCACTGGAGACCCCTGCTTGCAGGCTCCCCACACAAAACCAAGGTATTCTCCGACCATCTTAACCTGCAATACTGGAGGTCGCTGCAGAGGATAAGCAGACGCATTGCAAGGGAAGTGCTAGAACTATCCAAATATGACTTCAAGATTCATCACATCAAAGGCACAGCCAATGGAAGAGCAGACGCGCTCTCCCAAAGACCAGACTACGACCAAGGGGACAACGACAACAAGGATGTGGTGGTCCTCCCCGACGCACTCTTCATATGAGCCACACAAGTTGAGGCCATCATGCCAAACACCCTGATGATAGAACCTGGAGGGATGGAGCGACCAGACACGACGTACCATCAAGACGAGGACTACCTTCGCCCATGGATAGACGCACACTGGCTAAAGAAGATCGAGGGCACTTGGTACAAAGACGGAAGATGAGTGGTGACTGGTGGACTATATGATAAGAGAAGTATCATCTCCACTCACCATACGCCACCGGTTTATGGACACCCAGGCATTAACAAAACCTCGCAATTGGTGGGACGCTCCTACTGGTGGCCAAACCTCACCCAAGACATATTAGACTACGTCAAGGGATGCGCCAAGTGTCAGAGACACAAGGCCAACAACCGACCAACCCAAGCACCACTGTCCCCGATCTATCCAGACCCCAAGGCACTTCCCTTCGAAACTATCACCCTTGACTTCATCACCAAGTTACCCCAGTCGCAGGGGTTTGATTCAATCCTCACTATCACAGATCACGACTGTACCAAGGCAGCCGTCTTCATCCCCTGTCAAGAAGAAATCACTGCAGAGGGAACCGCCACTCTATACGCTAAGCATGTCTTCCTGCGATTCGGGCTTCCCTCCAAAGTTATTAGTGACAGAGACCCACGCTTTGTGTCCAAGTTCACATGAGAACTGTGCAAGATCCTAGGAATTTCACAGAACATCTCCACCACCTATCACCCCCGGACAGACGGACAGTCAGAACGGACCAACCAGTGGCTTGAACAGTATCTCCGCTTCTGGACCAATGAGAGGCAAGACAATTGGGCGACATATCTCCCTATAGCAGAATTCACGCACAATAACTGGCCCCATGAGACCACCAGGAAGTCCCCTTTCTACCTCTTAATGGGGTACAATCCGCGTGCTGATTGGATCGATAGGCCATCACCCATACCCCAGGTGGCACTGAGAATTGACCAGTTTCAGGAGGCCAGAGCGCAGGCCAAGGCCCTCCTTATCAAGGCACAAAGGTCATGGGTCAAACACAAAGACACGCCCAAATACAAAGAAGGAGACCTCGTATGGCTAGAGGGACGCCACTTGCAAACCAACCAACCAACCGCTAAGCTTGCGCCCAAGAGACACAGCCCCTTTAGGGTTGCACAGGTGATGTCCTCTGTCAACTATCGCCTCGAACTTCCCACACAGTGGAGTATCCACCCGGTGTTCCACACTGATCTTCTCACCAGATACCATGAGACCGCAACACATGGGCCTAACTACCAGCACCCACCTCCGGATCTGGTAGAGGGCGAAGAAGAATACAAGGTCGAGAAGATTCTAGACTCGCGAAGATTTGGAAGAACACGGAAACTGCAGTATCTCATGAAATGGAAAGGGTATCCCGACTTGGAGAACCAGTGGGTCGACTGGAGCGAAGTATTCGCCGACCAGGCCATCCGGGACTTCAAAGCATTAAACCCCACAAGGGAAACGCATATAAAAGGGGTCCACCATGAGCTAAGTCCCTCAGCAACTTCTGCTACACACTCCCATCCTGTCTACCTTTGCACCGTGTCCTCTTGCTTGCTCCCATCGCAGTCCACCATCGACACCATCACCCAAGCCCTATCCACCACCCTTGGGCCCACCACCCGCAAGGACGCCATCACCGTCCTCCGAGCCTTTCCAGACCCCACCATCGGAGGGAATGCCGACTCCCCCGGTGCGCAGCCTCTTGCCTACGAGGCGGTCACAGAAGAAGAAGAGCGTGCCCTACTCGAGGGCCAGGCCACAGATAGCCTCATTCCACACCCTGACGGACACGGTGATGGTGAACCTGTCCAAGTACCACACTGAGTTCGGGCCCGTGCGGCCATGGAAGGAAGTAGTGAAGGAGTGGAGGGACGAGCAGCTATGGAGGGCACAGCTGGGGCAGCAGCAGCTGAAGCATTGGCGCCTGATATGCCAGACTGGGGTCTGGCCGAGGATGCCCCCAGCGACTACCCAGCTACGCACCCCCTCATTTCCTCCACCACAGACACTGACGACCCACGCGAGACCCCCTACTCGCTCAACACCGACGGAACCCCCATGTACAAGCGGGACCTCAGAGTAATGGGTCCTCGCACCCATCAACCCCTCGTCACCATCAACACACGAGTCCCCAGCAGCTTCAAGGCCAACGCTGGTGTGGACTATCTCCCCTTTCACATCGTCTCCCCTGACGGGGTTGAGCGCCAGGCCCGCTACCACCAAGTGATCATGGGGCTGGACCCCCTGGTAGTAGGCATCATCGATGAGTCGGACAAGGTCTATGCTCGCCCCCTCTATGCCGCCCCCCACTATGTCTACGGCAGCAAACCCATGTACCCCACAGCGGACATGGTCCTCTTCACAGAGGCTTTCGAAGATTGGGCGCACATTGACTGCTGCCTCGACTCCATCCACGACCCCTCCCTCACGGCGGAGGTCCACCACTACCACCTTGCCGACTGGGAGCAGCAGCGCCTTAACCAGCACATTGACGACCTCATCACTGCCCTAGGAGAGGTTCAAGGTAAGGTGGCGGGCAGTCGGCGCCGGCTGGAGATGGCCAACACGTTGGAGCATATCAAGGATGAGGCAGGCACCATGGTGGATTACGAGCTGATGAAGAAGAAGACCCACAGGGGCAGGAGGGGCACCCAGCAGCCGCAGCGTACGTGGGTTTGTTACAAGGAGGAGGGTTTTGGAGCATTGGGGCGTCGCACCTGAAAAGGGGGTGATGTTGCGATTGGACTCATTGGTACGGACTCGTGGGGTTCTGACTACCCTAGTATTAGTCAGGGACAGTCGTCTCAGTCAGCTTGTTGAGGTTATCACATGTCATGTAGTACAGACTTGACTCATACCTAGGACAGTCGTAGTAGGGTTCGAGCTACTATGGCTATTGGGTACTGTACGTTCAGGAGGAGCTTCAAAGCTCCTCGTCAACTGTATATCTAGTGGGTAGTACGAAGACCAAGCTCCTTAGCTTGGTCTTCTTGAATCCTTATCCAATCCTGACTTCTCCTCTCCTCGTCTATCTCCTTCTCGCTCTCTGTCTGCTATCGCGTCTGGCCTTAGTAAGGCAGATCGCCCAGCAGCACATACGCCTGGTGGACTTCGCCCCAGTGCTGGCAGCGGTCACGTTCCTCCTGAGGTCGTGTACTTATATTCACTAAGTTGTCCCTCACAAACCCAGCCACTCTGTCATCGCTCAAGTCGAGCACCATTAGGACGAGCCTAACACAACATCTAGGCCCTTATCTCTGGTGTGTCCCATGTGTTATCTGATGATCTGGACTATACTGTGCGACTCGAGACTGTCCCATGACCCCTTATCTCTGCCTCATGCCATGTGCCTTATTGCCATTGGCTTCTCGTATTAGGATTCAACATTCGAGAGGAGCTTCAACGCCCTCAGACTTGTGTATAAGTAGTGGCAGCTATGTGTCTTAGTATGAGAGCTTTGATATCTTGTGTAATACCTTCCCCTACTTCGGAGTTTGGTCATAGGGCATATACAGCTTGATTCCCCACTCTGCTCCTGTGGTGCGACCTTGGAGACCTGTCCCTCCACCACTGCTTTCCACTACAAGTCACGCTGTGTTGCGTTGGTACCTGAGATGCCCGAGGAGTTCCTTCAAGAGGACAATGTCCGCGCGTTCAGCACAATGACTCAGGAGCATTGGGAGGCCTGGAGGCACATTGAGGCGAGTTTCCCGTCGGCTTAGAGGAATGAGAGCTGGCCGTCACGTGACCTGGCACATGACCTGCCTAGAACTGGTCCAGAAGGGTCCAGATGAGCTTGCGCCTGGATCAAAGTGTGATACGTGACTGATGTGACTGCTGACTTGTACGGCCTTTGATTGGGTTGTGATATTAGGGTTTGTGGCTGTGTATTAGGGTTGCTGGGCTTGAAAGCTCCAGCCCTAGTAGTATAAGTAGAGGGGCGTTCGCGTATGAACCCCTTAGCTTTGATATCTTGAGGAATACCTTCCCTTTCCTGCGCCTTAGCTCCTTGTCCTGTGTGCATACTCTTCGTCGTCATCAGCTCCCTGCTATAAGTCGTGCACGCCGCCAACTTCTCCTTCATCATACTCAACTTCACCATCATCGTCCTGTGCTTTGCTTACCTTGGTCACACTCTGCGTATCGCCCTAGCCGTCGCCTACGGGATACTGAAGACCTTCGACACGAACACTCAGCAAACCGGTTCCAAATCCAAGTCGGATTGATACGTCCAGAAGGAACGTAACACGCTGTCCGCTGACTTCTTCTGCCACTGCCACTTCACCTTCGCATTCGTGCTACTAGGCCACATACTGCGGATTGCCCTAGCTGTCGCCTATGGGATCCTGAAGACTTATGACCACACACAGCAGTAAACAGGCAAATACCCAAGTCAGGTCGATACGTCTGGAAGGAACATAACAGGCAGGCCGTCTGTGCCGACCAACTTCCCTTGGTCTTTCCTGACGGTGCCTGTGGAGCCATCCCACAGTTTGTGGCCTTCACATTTGGCGAAGGTGTGATCGTGGTGGCCAAGGCAGGCGGCGCAGACTCCCCCACGTGGGCCTGCACCAGGTGGAAAAAACCCAGATTTGTCTGGCCTGGCGCGCCTGGGAGGGCCCGGTGCGTAAGCCTCGGGGCAGTCGGATGATGACCCCTGGCCTGCACGTGGGGAGCATGAGCGGGGGTGCCTTCTGGAGAGGTCAGCGCGGCATGTGTGATGAGTACTCACTCAGAGTACTCTGCAATACACCCGGTGATATCTCTGACGAGGAACGCAAGGGACGAGGAAGACAATGAGAGGGTGTCGAAGGAAAACAGAGAAGGTCTTTAGACTAAGGATAACGAGGAGGGTCACCGATAACACGAAGATGTGGTAACAGTGCTTATCCAGCCTACTAGCTGGAGGGGGTTATCCAAAGGGGAACACAAGTGGACAGTCTGAGGGACTGTCCGTTCTATTGCTCTAGCTTATATACCTGGGTACATGGTCTGTGCGTACTTTAGGGGAGGCCTATTGCTTCCCACAGGTGCTGCGCAATGGAAGGTTCTGGAAGGGTTCTAAATATAACAACCAATGAGAATAATCGTAGGAGTGGCACGACTGCTCCGCAGTCAATTGCGCGTGATTCGCCATAGTGGTGTGACTGCTCCTCAGTCCAATCAGATTAATCCAAAGAGTGGTACGACTTCTAGTCGTCGGGTAACTTGATAACCGATGAGTAATCACATGTAAGATCACATGACCATCGGAGTACAAATTTGGAACTCCGATACCGGACTTCCCCTTTAGGAAGTTGGTTACATAAGACCGGGCTGACGCGGACCGGTCTTAGACGTGCGTGTCCGAACCAAAGTTCCTTGGTTTGTGACAGTATCCCCTCTTTATGGTTTGTTACGTTCCTTCTGGACGTATCAATCCGACTTGGATTAGGAACCGGTTTGCTGAGTGGAAGCGTCGAAGGTCTTCAGTATCCCGTAGGCAACGGCTAGGGCGATACGCAAGGCGTGACCAAGATAGGCTAGGCAAAGGACGATGATGGTGAAGTCGAGTATGATGAAGGAGAAGTCGGCGACGTGCACGACTTATAGCAGGGAGCTGATGACGACGAAGAGTGTTCACACAGGACAAGGAGCTAAGGCGCAGGAAAGGGAAGGTATTCCTCAAGATATCAAAGCTAAGGGGTTCATACGCGAACGCCCCTCTACTTATACTACAAGGGCTGGAGCTTTCAAGCCCAGCAACCCTAATACACAGCCACAAACCCTAATATCACAACCCAATCAAAGGCCGTACAAGTCAGCAGTCACATCAGTCACGTATCACACTCCGATCCGGGCGCAAGCTCATCCGGACCCTTCTGGACCAGCTCTAGGCGGGTCACGTGCCAGGTCACGTGACGGCCAGCTCTCACTCCTCTAAGTCGATGGGAAACTCGCCTCGATGTGCCTCCAAGCGTCGTAATGCTCCTGAGTCATAGACCCAAACGCGCGGACGTCGTCCTCTTCAAGGAACTCCTCGGGCATCTCGGGCACAAACGCAACATGGTTGCTACGCCGGTTCGCAACTGTTAGAGGTTACTTGGCTTGGGTGCTTGTGGGTTTCATTGGTGGAATTGTTGTACAACGATCTTGGCTTGTTTCATTTGTGACGTGGGAAGCCAAGAGTTCTCGGAACTTGGTTAGCCTTTCCATTTCACCAGGTATTGTACGCCTCTTCGATTTGGCGAGAGTCTAGATTGGAGGACAGTTTCTACTTCATAGTGTTCATCCTCTCCTTGAACAATTTCGGGGGGAGGTCTGGTGAAGTTAGGCCCATGGGCTGTGGTTTCTTGGTATGGCGATATCAAGGATATGTGGAATACTGGGTGGATTCGCCAGGAGGGGGGTAACTGGAGTTTACAATTGACTCCCCACGCTAGTGTTGGGGAAGTTTGGTTTGGTTTGGTTTGGGCCAGTTTTGGCCAAACCGGAAACCAAACCATTTAATTTTCACCAAACCAAACCCAAACCGGCCCAAACCGCTTCAAACCGTTCTAAACCGTTCCAAACCGTTCCAAACCGATTAAAAAAAGGTGTTTTAAATTGCTTCTTAATCAGTTTGGTTTGGTTCAAACCGAGTTCAAACCGAGTTTAAAGCAGTTAAGACCTGGTTTAAACTTAATTTGACACCAAAAACATGAAATATTTTTAATAATAATAAATTTAACCATTTATTTTGGTTCAAACTCAGTCAAACTTGGTTCAAACTTGGTTTGAACTCAGTTTGAACCAAACCAAACCATTTAAGGACAAAATATAAAATAATGTTTAATAATTTTTCTTAATCGGTTTGGAACAGTTTGGCATCGGTTTGGGGGTCCCAAACCCCAAACTCAACCATTCGGTTTATTTTCAGAATTTTCCAAACCCAAACCAATTAAACAGTTTGGGTTCAGTTCAAACCGAGTTTGGATCGGTCTGGGACCGAACTTCCCCAACACTACCCCACGCAGATATGACTTTGAATGGTCCATGTCGTCTTGGGGCTAATTTGGCTTTGGGGTGCGTGGTGTGGATATTGGTTCCTTCTAACCAAACCTGGTCTCCTGGTTTTGGTTCGAACGTGGCTGTGGATACATGGGTGTTCTTCATGACTTCTGCAGCAACCTTTAATGCTGCGGATACTTCGGCGCGTACTTGGTCTAGGGATTGAAGACGTTCTTCTACTGTGGGGATCTTGGACGTGAAGTTGACTGGTGGGATGAATTCTAGTGATTGAAAGTCCGGTCCAGTCCGGTTTTTTTGCCTAATTTGGAAAGACCGGGACCGCAACCGATAGATCGGTTCATCCCTTTTCCCAGAACCGGACTGGACTGATGAAAAGACCAGTTCTTGCAGTCTGAACCGGCTCATCCTGAGCCGGTTCACAACCGGTCACAACCTCTATGGACCAACTGCAACCGCAGTCATAACAATGCAATTTATATTCTTATAATACTAGTACTACTACAATACTATCTAGCTAATACAATTGTCGCCGTTGTGGTCGCCGTTGCAATCGTTGCCGTCGTTGTTGCAGTCGTTGCCATCGTTGTTGCAGTCATCGCCGTCGTTGTTGCAGTCGTTGACTTGTCGTCGCTGTTGTTGCACTCATCGACTCGTCGTCGTTGCAGTCGTTGACTCGTCGTCGCCGTCGTTGCAGTCGTCGACTCGTCGTCGTCGTTGCAGTCGTCATCGTTGCAGTCATTGTCATTGTCGTCGTCATGATCGGCGATATGGGTAGCAGTCGGTTGGTGAACCGCCACAGCGTCGCCATCATCGCCGTTGTTATGGCTGTGGTGGTTGTAGTGGTCGGTTGGTGAGCCGCGCAGTGTCGCCATAATCTGTAGCGTTTACCACGAACGCTTGCCTGACTTAGGCTTCGGATGGGGTGGCGATCCTCTTGATGACGTAGTTGCGGTTGACTCTGGCTTGGGGGAAGTCGACGGGGTGTACTTGTAAGGCTCCGTTGCGATCTTCGTATCCGTGTAGGTCTTCGCCTAAGGGTAGTAGCGGGGGTGGAGAGGCGACGATACGAAGGTCTTCCCAAGTGTTGTGATCGACGACGTACAAGTAAGTGTAAGGGGATGCGACACGGGGGTTGAGATATAGGTAGACGCGATGACAGGTACTGCCGACGGGATAGTTGTCCACTAGTGTCGAAAGACTAAGTCACGAGGGATCCCTTGGTCTAGAGGGATATGTCGGACAACTCACTTCAAGGGGGAGGACCCTGTAGAGCGGAGAACTAGTAGTGGTATTGGAAGAAGACCAAGATGCTGTTCTTGGTCTTCCCGGTGTACTACTTATACAGATACTCGCGGGCTTTCAAGTGCCGCTACAAGAAGTACTAGCCAATAGCGTAAGTAGAGCAAACCCTAGTACAGCTATCCTAGTATGAGTCACGTCGAGTCATGATCCGATCTGTTATCGTACACAATCACCTATGCCGGAGCTTACCCGGCTGACTGATCCCACAAGTCCATGACGATATACTGCTGACGCGGTGTCATACCCTTGACGTCAGTGTTCACTTCCGGGCCGAACGTAACATCACCCCCTTTTCAGGATCGGGCCCCAGACCGACCTCGCATAATCTCCTCTCTCAGCGTCGCGATGCGCTGTCCCTCCTCTGCTCCCGGGCGGTAGGAATCGCGTTCGTCCTCGATGCGCTTGATGGCGTTGGCGCGCTGTAAGCGGAGCACGCACTGGCGGCGCATGCTTCCAAGCTTGTCCAGCTCGGCGATCTTCTTCTTCAACTCCTCCTCCTTGGCTTCGTAGCCCGCGTGCAGGCACCGGTACCGGTGTACCTCGGCCGTGACTGTCAGGTCGTTCATGGCCATACAGGCCTGGTCGACTGACTGGCGGTACGCGCTGTTCTGGTCTAGAAAGACCAGGTCGTCGTTGGTGTAGGTGGGAGAGGGTTCGTCGTATTGGGGTTCGGCATGTACCGACTTGCCGTATTGCTGGTCGCTGCCTCGTCGATAGGCGAGGACGAAGGGGTCCGCCGTAAAGACGAGCTGCGTATACCGAGCTGGGTGCAGCTGCCCTTGAGCGTCGTGTATCTGGAAGGGGATGAAGTGAACTCCCCTGTTGTGTTTGAACCCGACCGGTGGCGGTGTTTCCACCCTCTGTCGGGAAATTGGACTGTGTTCCTCTGCACGGAAGAGCCTCCTTTGTATGGGTTGTTGACCCGGCGACAGGACCATCGGCTCTCCGTCTGTGGTGCATAGCGGCGGGGTTTCGTCGTGAGTAGTGGTGAGGTGAGTCCCGTACATGAGGTGTTCGTTGAGGGGGCAATGCTCCTCCGACAGGTACCGGTCGTATGCTCGATCTTCTTGTACCTGAGCCGGGTCTTGACGGGACGGAGGTCGGGTCGGAACATAGCCTTGCGGAGACGAGCTGCGTGTGCTGATTGCTGTAGGTGTTGGCGAAGGAAGGAGGGATGGTATGGGGGTAACTGGACGACTGGGGCTTGGTTGAATGGGCTCAGGAAGCGACATGGGTGACGGTGGCGCGTTCTGGATGATGACAGTAGGCTGGACTGAGATGGGGAGTAGGTCGTCGAGGACATAGTGGACTTGGACTGGGGAGTGGGACATGAGTAGATGGGAGTGTGTGAGTGAGGAATGGGGACGTCTCTTGGGAATGCCCCGTGCTTATATGCACTTCTCTGGCGGGGTTTGAACGTTTGAACTCCCGAATGGCTTCATCAGCAAAGACGTCATCCTTCGAGACCCACTGATTATCGGAATCAGGGTATCCGCGCCACTTGACCAAATACTGCAGTTTCTTTGTTCTGCCGAAGCGCCGAGAGTCTAGAATCTTCTCGACCTCGTATTCTTCTTCGCCATCAATCAAATCTGGCGGCGGGCGCTGATAGTTTGGTCCGTGTGTGGGAGTTTCGCGATAAGGAGTCAGGAGGTCCGTGTGGAACACTGGGTGGATGCTCCACTGCGTGGGAAGTTCTAGGCGATAATTGACTGCGGACATCACCTGAGTGACCTTAAACGGGCCGTGTCTTCTGGGCGCAAGCTTTGTGGTTGGCTGATTGGTACGTAAGTGGCGTCCCTCTAGCCACACTAAGTCCCCTATCTGGTACTTGGGCATATCTTTGTGTTTGATCCACCCCTGCTGCGCTTTGATCATCAGTTCCTGGGCGCGCTTTCTAGCCTCTTGGAACTGTTTGATACGGAGTGCCACCTGTGGTATGGGGGAGGGGCGATCGGTCCAGTCAGCGCGGGGGTTATAGCCCATGAGGATATTAAAGGGGGACTCCCTCGTGGATTCGTTGGGCCAATTGTTGTGTGTGAATTCTGCCATAGGTAGGTAGTGCGTCCAGTCGTCTTGTCTCTCGTTGACCCAGAACCGTAGGTATTGCTCTAACCATTGGTTGGTGCGTTCTGACTGTCCGTCTGTTCGTGGGTGGTAGGCCATAGATATGTTCTGTTCGATGCCTAGGATCTTGCATAATTCACGTGTGAATTTTGATGCGAACCGGGGGTCTCGATCACTGATGATGCGCGCTGGTAGTCCGAACCGGGTGAAGACATGTTTCACGTACAGGGCTGCAGTTCCTTCTGCGCTTATCTCTTCAAGGCATGGGATGAACACTGCCGCTTTGGAGCAGTCGTGGTCTGTTACTGTCAGTATGGAATCACAGCCAGCCGCTTGTGGTAGTTTGGTGATGAAATCCAGGGCTATGGTTTCGAATGGCATCGCTTCCTTTTTGGGGAATATGGGCTGTAGTGGTGCGCGTGTGGGTCGGTTATTGACTTTGATCCGTTGACAGTCGGCGCATCCCTTGACATAGTCCTGTGTCTCCTGCCGCAGCCCTGGCCACCAGTAGTATCGTTCTACCATTTTGATTGTCCGGTTGATTCCTGGGTGTCCGTGGACCGGTGGGTCGTGATGTGCCCATATGATGCGTTGTCGCTCGTGTGCGTCTCCTGTGACTACGCGTCGTCCGTCCTTGTACCATGTGCCTTCAATTTTCTTTAGTCTGTGCGGGTCTACCCATCGTTTCACCGTGACTTCGTCTTGGGAGTATACTGGGTTGGATGGCTCCATCTCCGTGACGTTGACGGTGTGTTGCGTGCGTATTGGGTCGTCCGTTGTGTCGACCTCCGTAGCTCTTACGAACACGTGATCCGGGAGTACTGTGACTTGTTCATTGTCGTGTTCTCCTTGGTCGTAGTCTGGTCGCCTTGATAGTGCGTCTGCGCGCCCGTTGGCTGTTCCTTTGATGTGGTGAATTTCTATGTCATATTCTGCCAGTTCCAGTACTTCCCTTGCTATACGGCGACTAATCTTCTGCGGATGTCTCCAGTATTGTAGGTTCATGTGGTCGGAGAAGACCTTGATTTTGTGTGGTGATCCGGCAAGGTATTGTCTCCAGTTTCGCAGTGCTTTTACAATGGCTAGGAGTTCCAAGTCATAGATGTCGTAGTTTCTTTCTGCTGCGTTGAGGGTGTTTGAGTAAAATGCGATTGGGTGTCGTTTGTTGTCCGTTCCTCTTTGGAGGAGTACTGCTCCTACTGCATATCCCGATGCGTCAACTTCCAGCTCGAACTGCTTGTCTAACTCCGGGTGTTTGAGTACGGGTTCTTCAGTTACCAGTGCTTTGAGTTTGTCGAATGCTTGTTGTTGTTCTGTTTCCCATTGCCAGTCGGTGTCCTTGCGCGTAAGTTTGTTGAGTGGTCGTGCATGTGTGGCAAAATTTCGGATGAAAGCGCAGTAAAAGTTGCAGAAGCCTAGGAAGGATCGCACCTGTTTGACGGTTTTTGGTACGGGCCAATCTGTTATACCGGAAATTTTGATGGGGTCCATGCGAATCACCCCCTTTTCAATGATTACCCCCAGGTAATCGAGGGAGGAGGAGTGGAAGGTGCATTTTTCGAGTTTGAGGTATAGGTCATGTTGTTCTAGTAAGTCCAATATGTCGTGTACCGCTTCGGTGTGGGCCTGTTCCGTGGTTGATGTTGCGATGCTGATGTCGTCCATGTAGACTCGGATGATGGTCCCTTTTTTCTCGTGATAGTCGATAAGGGGTTGACATATGGCGTTCATCATCTCCTGAAAGGTGGATGGAGAATTGGTCATGCCGAAATACATTACTACTGGCTCGAAGAAGCCATATTTGGTTTTGAATGCTGCCTTGTACTGGTCGCCGTCTTTAACCAAAATGTTGTTGTATCCCTGTCGGACGTCGAACTTAGAGAATATCCATCCCGAACTGAGGCTTGCGATGAGTTCTGGTATGAGGGGGAGTGGGTACTGATTGCGTATGGTCCATTTGTTGAGTGTCCTGTAGTCCTGCACCGGGCGTAGTTTTCCGTCCTTCTTTTTTACGAAGAAGAATGGGGATGCGTACGGGGATTTAGAGGGGCGTATGTACCCTTTTGCCAGTTGTTCGTCCAGGAATTCCCGCAGTGCTTTATCTTCTGCTTGGTTTACGGGGTATACCTTACAGTCGAATGCGTCGGGTGCTTCTGGTTTAAGCTCGATAGCGTGGTCCCAGGGTCTGGAAGGTGGAAGACGTTGGGATTCTTCCTCACTGAACACCTTGGCATGCCTTCTGTATTCCTCGGGTATTTCCTTTTTCTCCGTGTATTGTTGTGCCGCTATTGCCATGTCTGTTGCCGTTGTTCGTAGATGTACCGGTAGAGTTTGTTCTTCTAGTTCGTGGAGGACTTGCTGTCTGTTTTCTTCTTCGATCTCTACTATGAGTCGTCGAAGTTCTGTGAGTCCGAACGGCTTGCGTGGGTTGGTGGTGCGGATGACGATGGGGTATTGTTTGGTGTCGAGGGTGGCTGTCGCCCATTGAATCCTCGGCTGAAAGGTTGCGAGCCATGGGTATCCTAGTATGAGGTCTTCTCCTCCTACGTTGGTGACCAGGAATCGGATATCTTTAAGTTTCCCGTCAGTTTGTACATTGAGGTCTACGCAGTGGGTGATTTTCCCTCCTTTGTTGTGTGTCCCATCTATGTTCCAGATGTTGTGGGGACGCTCTAGTATTTTGGTTCCTAAATGCATCCGTTTGACGAAGTCCGGATGTATGAAGTTGTCGGTGGCTCCGGAGTCCACCAGTGCTTTTCTTTCGGCCATAAAGTTACTCGTGCGGATCGAAACTGGAACATGCATAGATCGATAGCGCGTTATAAACGACGAGTTACAATTGACTGCCCTCACCCAGGCCGTTGGGTTCAGGCGCTTGGAAAATCCTGGCTTCCTGCCATATTTCTAGCAAACATCTCTCTCCCTTCCTCTGGGAGTTCTGCGATTCTTCCCATAATATCCTCTACCTGTTGTGCGGATGTGGTGCCGCGGTTGGCTTGCACTGGTTCATCGAGGTCGATGAGGGGTTCCCCTGCGACGCTTTGTGGAGCGGTGGGTACTTCCTCGATGTATGCGCTTCTTCCTTGAGGAGGTCCTTGACGTGCTTGGCGTGGTTGCTGGCATTCTCGTGAGAAGTGGCCTTTCTTTCCACAGTTATAACAGGTTACGTCCCTTGTGTTAAAGACGCCTCGTCCTCCTCTTCCTCTTGCGAGGAATCCTCCGCGCGGTGGGAAGGGTGGCCTCCCTTGAGTGTAGTTTCTCCACTCCTGGGGGTTGTTAGGGTTTGCTTCCTCGGACCCCGTGACTCTGGCGCGGATTCTTCCTGGTGTAGTATCCATGGCATCGGGGTGGTTGCGGTATTGCTGCCATCCTTGGTTTTGTCTTTCAGGTGGTGGTTGGAATCTCGCGGGTTGTTGTTGTTGTTTGGGGCGCTGTGTTAGCTGCCTCCCGAATCCGTCCACCCGTGCCTTCATGTGGAGGTAGCGTTTCTGTTGTTCGATGAGGGCGTTCTTCCACTGGTGGTACGTTACTGGGCTGTGGAATTGGTATGCGTTGCGGTATAGGTCGAGGGGTACGCCTCTGGTGAATTTGTCGAGTACCAGGGGATCGTCCAGGCGGTAGTCAGCCTGTCGAACGAGCTTTTCGAATGCGGTTACGTAGCTGTCAATGTCCCCTCCCGTCATTTTGAATCCTTTATCCAGCTCTAGTCTGGCGCGTTCTTGTTCCATGTTGTCTCGGAACTGTCGTTTGAAGGCGAGTTCTACTGCGCTCCATACCCATGGGTCGGTCCTATCTGGCCTTGTTTCGATCCACCTCTGGGTTTCTGCGGTCCATTCGTCGACGAGGGGGCCTTGGATGTAGGTGAGGAACATCATTCCTTTGATGTAGGGGCTTTGCAAGCTTCGGTTGGCTATGTTTACTTGAGCGAACCGGTTCCATTGGGATAGGAAGGCTTGTGCTTTGTCCTGGTCCCCCGTAAATATGGGAGGTTCTTTGCCGATGAATCTGTCGGTGAGGTGGGGGATGTCTGCGAATCCGGGGTGTGGGACGCCTGCTGCGTCATCTCCTCCTCCGTCGCCTCCGTTTCCGCCATCTCCTTCTCCTGGGTTGTCAGCTGGGTCGCCGCCAGGTGGGTTCCCTTCTGGTTGACGTGGTTGATCTTGTGGAGTGAACAGGGCCGTTCTGACCTGGATAGGTGCTTGTGTGGTGATTGTAGAGGTCATGACTGGGATAGACTTAGCGATATTTTCTAGTGCTAGTTCTTCTGCTTCGTCTTGGTGAATGTAAATGTCTTCGGGGTTACTTGCAAGTGATGGGGATGGTGCTGGTGTTTTCGGTGTGGGGGATCGTACTGGTTCTTCGTATTGTCCGTCGATGAGGCCCCACTGATCTCTGGTGACGACGTTGCTGGCTAGGATGTCGAGACGGAGTCCTCCTCCTGCGGGTCGAAGTACTTTGTATTTGTTGTGGAGGTCGTCCCAGCAGATTTCTGTCCAACAGGTGTTTTCGAAGTTGAATTCTACGGGGATGATGTGTCGGTTGCCTGATCGATCAAAATAATCGGTGACGTAGCCTGGTATCTCTGCGTCGTCTTTCCAAAATGCAGCTTCTAGATATCTCTTTGGTACGTTGCGTTCTCCTTGTCTGTCGATGTGGTATGGTCTGAATGGGACCCAGTAGTCCTTGGTTGTTTTCGTAGGATTGGCCACGGTTGGGATCTTGGTCTTAATGTAGCGTTTACCACGAACGCTTGCCTGACTTAGGCTTCAGATGGGGTGGCGATCCTCTTGATGACGTAGTTGCGGTTGACTCTGGCTTGGGGGAAGTCGACAGGGTGTACTTGTAAGGCTCCGTTGCGATCTTCGTATCCGTGTAGGTCTTCGCCTAAGGGTAGTAGCGGGGGTGGAGAGGCGACGATACGAAGGTCTTCCCAAGTGTCGTGATCGACGACATACAAGTAAGTGTAAGGGGACGCGACACGGGGGTTGAGATATAGGTAGACGCGATGACAGGTACTGCCGACGGGATAGTTGTCCACTAGTGTCGAAAGACTAAGTCACGAGGGATCCCTTGGTCTAGAGGGATATGTCGGACAACTCACTTCAAGGGGGAGGACCCTGTAGAGCGGAGAACTAGTAGTGGTATTGGAAGAAGACCAAGATGCTGTTCTTGGTCTTCCCGGTGTACTACTTATACAGATACTCGCGGGCTTTCAAGCGCCGCTAAAGAAGTACTAGCCAATAGCGTAATAGAGCAAACCCTAGTACAGCTATCCTAGTATGAGTCACGTCGAGTCATGATCCGATCTGTTATCGTACACAATCACC
>JAKELK010000262.1:0-83342 GCA_021525775.1 Lactarius deliciosus
TCCTCCTCTTGGTAGATATCATCCTGGATCACGCTTACTCCGACTGCTCTGACACCGAACGTACACAGGCGGCAAAGGACGTTGCTGCGAGCCAAGATGCGCTCGTCAATATCTTCGAGCGCATCGAGAGCTTCTTCAGACGACTCGAGGAGTATAGCGAGGTGCCGACGACGGAGGCGATGAAGGACACCATCATGAAGATAATGGTCGAGGTGCTTGGGATATTTGGGGTTGTGACAAAGGAGATTAAGCAAGGGCGAACCAGTGAGTCGATCTGGGATGACGCACCTCCCATCGCTGATAGAGATTCAGAGAGATATCTGAAGAAATTGATCGGAAGGAGGGACGTCGAGGATGCGCTGGTCCGACTGGATAGATTGACGCAGCAGGAGGTGCAGATGGCGATTGTGCAAGTCCTGAAAATCTCACATCATGTCAAGGACGGAGTGCAAACCGTCGGCGAGCAAGTACAGGGCGTCGATGACAAGGTCAACGTAGCTATTGAAGGTACGTCCAGTACATTTGCCACTCACAACTGTCAACTCCAACGGAAACCCATATGCGACTAGACGGCAAGGTAGTCAAAGTGACGACACGGAAACGAGAGCTCTATTGCAACAGACGGTAAACAATTGACGCGGAAAGGCGTTCGTGGTTCTTTAGCTTCGCTGCTATGGCCTGCTGAGACTAAAATGCGGCTTCAGGGAGCCGGGTACGGAAGGACCACCGAGCCTGGCTGTCTCCGCCAGACCCGTCCACTAATCAAAATATTGCATCCACCGCTCAACATGAAGGCACGCAACGTGGTTCTTCCAGGGGAGTATATTCCTGGAATGGAAGACCAAGGCCACCACATCCTTGTTGTGGGTCCACGGGAAACGTGCGCCCTTCTGTCGCTTCACATCCTCCATCTTGATCGCCTTCGCCTCTGATCATTGTAGCGGGCTCAGGGAAGAGCATCCTTTGGTTCGTTATCATTCGTCGAGTTCACCCTTCAGGAGCTTACAACGCCAACTAGCTCCGCAATCATCCAAGACATAACGACGTTGCGGGAAGCCAGACTAGCCTCCATGGCGTACTTCTATTTCGATTTCAGGGATACCGACAAACAAAACCTCCGCAACTTGCTTCCTTCGCTCTTACACAGCTCTCCGCTCGTTCCGACGATTGCTGCGACATACTCTCCCATGTATATGAAGCGCACGATAATGGCACACATAAACCTAACACCAACACGTTGATTAGATGTCTTAAAGATATGCTCGCGCTACCTGGCCCAGGCCAATCTACATCATCTTGGACGCGGCTCGATGAATGTCCCAATACCTCTGGAATTCCACCCGCCCGCAGACAGTCCTTGATCTCATAATGGACCTTGTCGGCCTCCAGCTTCCAATCTACATATATGTATCACGAGCCGTCCGGAGATCGACATCCGAGCCGCGCTTGAACCCCTAACATTCCCATCGGTCTCGATTCATGAACAAAGTGGACAAAGGAAGGATATTGAAGACTATATCAGATCAGTCGTTTATGCGGGCTCGGATTCGGCGATGAGGAGATGGAGGGATAAGGATAAAGAGCTGGGTCATTGAGACGCTCACGAATAAAGCTGATGGAATGTAAGTGCGACTATGAATGGGCCAATGATGCTTGCTGACTATTGACAGGTTCCGTTGGGTGTTCTGTCAGCTAGAAGTGTTGCAACATTGTTTTCCGCAAAGCATCCGGGGAACGCTTAACGAATTGCCGAAATCCCTGGACGAGACATATGAGCGGGTGTTGAAGGAGATTGGGATGACCAACAGAGACCATGCTCGTCGTCTCTTACAATGTCTCGCTGCGGCTACTCGCCCCCTGCGTGTTGAGGAGCTCGCCGAAATACTTGCACTTGACTTTGATGGGGCTGAAGGAGCGATACCGAAGTTGAAGGAGGACTGGCGGTGGGAGGATCGGCAACGAGCTGTGCTCTCTACATGCTCGAGCTTGATCACGCAAGTCGACGATGGCGATTCCCAGGTCGTTCAGTTTTCGCATTTTTCGGTCAAGGAATTCTTGACTTCCAATCGCCTTGCTACTTCCAAAGGAGACGCATCATACTTTCATATCATTCCCGAACACGCACACACGACTCTCGCCCAGGCTTGCTTGGGCACTCTTCTCCAGTTGGACGGCAACGCGGACGATAACCCGGTCAAAGATAGGTTCCCGTTGGCGAGATATGCCAGCCAGCATTGGGTGGAACATGCGCAGTTCGGAAAGGTGTCGTCACGCATAGAAGACGGGATGCGACGTCTTTTTGACTCGGCAAAGCCACATTTTGCCGCGTGGCTCGATTTGCACGACATCGACGATCTCTGGGAAAACTTCGGAGATGGCCCCGAAGATCGTGGATCTCCACTGTATTATGCTTCGTTGTGTGGGTTTCGTGATCTGGCAGCGCAGATCATCGTCGAGCATCCTGAGCAAGTAAATGCGAGGGGTGGTAAAAATCACAGTCCACTCGTGGCGGCATTGCACAAGAGACATTTCAAGGTGGCAGAGCTATTACACCGGCATGGTGCGGCCGTGGATGTTACTGACGACGAAGATAATCGGACTCCGCTATTTGCCGCATCGTGTGATGGATTTATCGATGTCACGCGGTGGTTACTCGATCACGACGCAGATCCGAATTGGCAGCAACGCGATCACTGGACTCCCATTTTTGCAGCTGCAGCGTATTGGAACCTTGAGGTTGTGCGTCTGCTGCTTGACCGTGGTGCGAACGCAGAGGCCAAGGCGAAGGACGGAATGACTCCATTGCACGTAGCGTCGTCCGAAGGCTACACAGAGACCGTGCGCTTACTGCTCGACCACGGCATAAATCCACATGCTGAGGACAACGATGGATGGACTCCGTTGCACCATGCGTCATTCAAAGGCAATACAGAGACTGTGCGCTTACTGCTCGACCGTGGCGCGAGTGCAGATGCCAAGGACAAGGAAGGAATGACCCCATTGCAGGTCGCATTGGGAGAGACAGTCGTACAGATGTTGACAGAGCATGGCAGACAGCGAGACAGAGTACTATAGGTTGCTTCATAATGTATGTCGAGTCATGTATAGTATGAGGGTCCCTTCTGCGGGTATTCACGTTTAGGATGCGCTGCGTGGGTGGCCGTATGATGCACGATGAGTACCCTTTTTCGCTTTCTCGCTCATCGACGACTACCTTCATTCTCCCATACCGTTCATCATCCCAAAAACGAGTAGATCGTATTCACTCTATTCACGTATAGAAACTCGCGTCTCATACGTTCTTTAAATATTCCGCCCCAAGATTTTTGCAAGAGCCACAATCCAAAGAAAACGACATCCTTGTTGAACAATCCCCGACGGAGGCCCGACTTCGAGTGCAGATGCCTTCCCTCCGTAACAATCACTCGTAGCACGCGACCCTAGTTTCTGACCCCGTCGAGATCTTCCTTCTTTACACGCATCTGGCAGTTCTCAAGCCCGCAGACTGCTCCGACATTGCCCGGGGGCACTTCCTCGATCTTGGACCAAGTTCGCTCTTTTAGTCAACATCGAGCCAAAATCTCCCACCGGATGCAGGGGAGGAAACGCAAAAGGCAGTGGGATGCCGAAGGCCAAGGAATAGCGAAGACGGCACAATCCCATCGTGTTCGAGTACGTTCACCTTATGGACAAAACCACTTTTGGGAGCAATACAGGGAGCGTCTTGTGGAAACAAGGTTCGTTCCACTATCCTTGTTCGCTCCCTCGTGCTATTATTTGAATGCTTGAGACAGGTCTACTGCCCTCTTCCCCCTTCCTCCGTGACTCACTTCGACGAGCGTGGGACCCCTCCTGCACCATGTACTTAATTTTTCGGTCTCAGTCTCTAAACAACAGCGACACTTTCCAGAGGGGCGCCATGGCCTATTCGACTACGGGAAGCTCAGCCATGCTCACGTCCTCAAACTCGGTGCGTGCTCCGGGTACCAAGGGTGGTGCTGATTTCTTATATTTGCCGGGAATAGGTAGATCAAGGACTGTACTTATCGCACTCGCACTGAGCCCCTTCGTGCGCGAATGCACCGCAACGGACATCCCCGCGCTGTATTGCTTCTGTGCAAGGACGTTCTCTCCACCTTCGCCCCCACCACCGTTACTAAAGCAGCTTTCGATGGGTTCTCCCCACGCTGCGCCAGGTCGGCGTGTGCAGCGCTGATGTGCCGTTCGTTCTGGACTGTGTCTACCACCGGATGTTAGTACGCCCTCTAGCTCATGACATTGACGGTTCTCGCAACGGCGCTGCACGCTGTGGCCGGGCTGCGGGCTGAATACGTCCTGTGGGAGTTCTTGCGGGGGTGGATCGCGCCGGGGTGGCGAGTATGGAGCATTACTTGTTGAGTACGTGCTGGGAGACGTGGGTCGGAGGCCGTCATTCCTGCATTAAGAGGCGGTACTGCGGTAAAGCCTCCTCGGGTGTGCATGGTTCCATTTATTGGAGGGAGTGTATATGATACATCTACGTGCGTCTAACCTACGACTGTCTTAGGCCTCTTGACAATGCCGTGAAAGACATCGACCATGAAACTCGTGATCGGAAGAGCCCCGTGACTTGGGCAAGCTAGACGAGAACAACTTGAATGCTTTGGAATATTACGTTTGTTGTTTGTTCACTCAGTTCATCACGGATATGGCATATACGCTGGTAAATCCATTCGCCGGTGGTCCAGCTGACGTGTTTGCGTCTCTCGTGCTTCCCCGCCCCCATTTACTTGTCTAAAGAATTCGACTTTCCCTAGCATGAACTTTCGGTCAACAGTTACGCAAACTACTATCCTATCCCTACCTACCCGTGACCAGAGAGAAGAAAACATTTTGAGAAACTACCCGGGGTACCGATTGACCGAGAACTCGAACCGAGATTGCGAGTGTAAATTCGACCAATCCTCTTAAGCGCATCCTTTCCTACAGAGACTCTGCTTCTCTACCTCGACCTGAAACTTTTAACTATACTCGGATCTCCCTCCAAGTCGGCGACGATGGATGAAGGACTCCCTCGCCTGTGTTTTGAAAACATTAACATAATTCTGAGCCGAAGATATCACGAGGTCATACGAGTGGGGCTGTCGTCAACTGCCAATCATTCGGGCGCCCCCGTGGCATCTTCTGCCAGTATCATACCCTCAGACGCCTCTCCTCGCTGCTGTTGCCATGTCTCAGACCCCTCCCATGGCTTCCTCTTCCTCCAGTTCCCGGGCCATCTTTTGTGCTTCCCTGGAAATTTATAATCAGAAAAATGTTCTCGCGCATCCGTTGATGGCTCCGGTTGCAGACCTGCAACTCTTTCTCCGACACTCAGATCCAACAGTTCGAGCAATCTATTACGTCCGGTGACGACAAGTTGACAAAATGGTTGATCCCGACTGTCAACGTCTTTTACGTGTTCTCCGCAGCCCGTGGCTAGGGCGTCGGCTGGTAACTCTTATTCCGACCACCCTTCTACGATCCAAACTCTGATATCATATTTATAAGTGTTCTTTCTCCCGAAAGCCATTTTCGCTGAAGGCCTGTGTCCTCCTCTTGATCGCTATTACTCTGGATCACCCTTACGTGGACTGCTCTGATGCCAAACGTACACAGGTGGCAAAGGACGTTACTGCGAGCCAAGATGCGCTCGTCGATATCTTCGAGCGCATCGAAAGCTTCTTCAGACGGCTCGAGGAGTATAGTGAGGTGCGGACAACCGAGGCGATGAGGGGCATTGTCGTGAAAATAACAGTCGAGGTGCTTGGGATATTTGGGATTGTGACGAAGGAGATGAAGCAAGGACGAGCAAGTAAGTCGATCGCTAATGATACGTCGCTCTTCGCTGACAGATATTTAGAGAGATGTCAATTGGAAGGAGGGATATCGAAGACGCGCTCGGCAGACTGAATAATTGACGCAACAGGAGGTGCAGATTGCGATTGTGCAGATGCTGAAAAGCGCACATCGTATCAAGGACGGATGGAAGCTGTTGGCGACAAGGACAATGTGGCTATTGAGGGTGCGTTCAGCACGTTAGCTACGCCAATGGAAACTTTATTGACGCATTACCATCTTCCAGGGCGAGTTCGGGGCCGCCGATCTCGGTGTTAGTGCGAGTGTCATTGACTTTCGAGCGCCGCTGCCATCTTCGCGTCCGCTTCTCCGCTGGGAGGTAGCATCGAGTCGCTGCTACAAGCATCATCATTCCCATCAACAGCGCGCTGTCCCTGTGCAATGCGACTCGGCCAGAGCTAGGGCCAAGATCGAGAGGAGAAGCATCCGGGCTCGAGTCGCGACGTAACAGGTGTTTGGGTCTTTCAGGGAGCAGTGCAGATGACGGCGGAAGTGGGGGAGATGGTGACTCACTCGTGCCCATCCCGTTCCCGCGCGCCGTGTCTGGCGAGTATGGCAGTGCTCCCTCATCGAACCCGTTCAATACGCCATCGCAGTCGCAGTCTCCCTCGTTCGATCCGGTCGAGTGCGCCACGTCTAACGAGCGTGGTGCGAGCTTAACTACGTCTGGTAACGTCAATTCCCGTCGTCGTTTCTCCCGCGAGGGCGGTTCCAAAGCGAAATGAATGGTGCGAGTTCGCGCAGGCGGCAGCGGCCCAACTCGTACGACGAGTTTGGTGCCAAGCCGCGGCGGTCGCGGTTTGAGAGCATGGTCAACCTCGGCGTCGCGTCGGGAGAACAGGCAAGCGCAAGCGATCTGATGGTGCGGGATGCGACGGAAGGAAGCGTGTCCCGACGCTTGTCGTGAGGGAAGAGGGAAAGGCACCAACGCACTTTGTAAGTGGTCTACCTCATACTGGAGGTTGGTATTTAACCGATGGACTCTCTTCTTTTTTTGAAGCAACTTGGCAATTGTATCGGACGCGGGTAGTTTGGCACTGTATCGCGCGCTCAACTTGAACACCGGGCAGATGGGTTGGACTACTTGCATCGCAGCGACGTCGCGCATTGCGATCTCAAGGCGGTGAACATCCTCACGACCAAGACTGGGGACGTAAAGCTATCAGACTTTGGCGTCTCGCTCAACCTGCGCGCGATGGAGCGCGAGATCAAGGACGTCACAGGCACCCCGAACTGGATGGTCCCTGAAGCCATTGAGCTCAAAGGCGCGTCGCCCAAGTCCGACATCTGGTGACTCTGGTCCCTTGGATGCACGGTTATCGAATTGCTGACGGTACGCCCGCCTTCTGGGGAGATCGGGAGTGCCAAGACAGGTAATTGGACTGGTGTTGTTCTGTTTTTCCGCAGTCGTTAACCCAAACGGAACGGGAACGCACAGTGATGTTCCGGATAGTCAAAGACGGGTCTCCACCGACTCCTGATCGCTTTTCTAGTCTGCTTTTCGCGTTCCCTAAGGGGTGTTTCCACAGGGCTCGTCAGAACAACCGGGTGCGTAGCAACTATTTGAGTATGAGGTTGTGACAATATCTGTAGGAGCGGAAAGGCTAAATCCGCGGATATTTCAAAGGACTTGCAGCCACAGAATAGGATACCTTTCCTTTGGCGGGTAAGCGCAGACCTGCAAAAGAACGGCGGCTCGGCACGACAGCTGATGGCAAATCTCGAGCGCGACTCTCTGATTCCCGTGTATGCAGGCCAGCCGTTTGACGGTGACATGGCGATGCTGTTCAGTTCGCCAGCCCGCCAGGTCATCGCCCTTTTATGGGCAGTGCATCACCAGTCCCCCGTGAAGCTCCGCAAAGCGAAGCAGACCTCTTTGAGATACGCGAACATACCTTTGTCACGACGACCTTTAGCAAACGTGTGTATCAGTTGACGTGAACTTGAGCTGATGGCTGATCGATATATAGCCGTCAACTGTCGCGTATGCATGAGCTGGCGAAGAAGGGCGCGGTGCTTTGTTCGCACTGCAGTCTCATCGCACACCCCAAGTGCGCAGGCCGCGCAGCGCTAACTTGCGACCTTCGCTCGAAATTGCTCGCAGCTGCCCCGCCTAGTTCTTCATACGCTTGCCGGACCATCATCGTGCGAACGCGAGCTCATCTCGAGGCAACCTCGACCGTGATCGTGACAAGCGGGAACGGGAGCGCATGAATTCACCTCAGCTATCTCTGACGTCGTCCCCTCATCAGTCCATAGCATATAAGGTTCTCTCGCTATTCAACAAGCGCTCGTGCGCCTTTATCACGCCCGACCCGACACACTCCAACTCATCCATCTCACTCGCCGGCGCTATGTCCCCTCCTCTCACACTCGCAGTCCAAAGTGACAAGCGTGATACCGGAGGGTAAAGCCATCTGGCGGAAATTGTCTATCAACCTCACGCACCAACGAGAACCGCAATAGGTGAATATTGCTCACCTGAGAGAACGTCCGCAATCGATCTTGAGCGTCGGCTCGTCATGCGTCGTGCACCGACTCGCCACAGTCGCCAGCGTCGCCAGCGTCGCACTGGCAATCGCTTACAGCAGCAGCGCGTCCTCGGCGAGCTGGGCCGCGCGCCGTTCCGTCTGCCGCGACAACGGCCTCGTCGTTCATCGATGCTGCGGTTGAGGTTGCGGGTGCCTCGTGAGTACGCGTGAGTACCAGTGCCGGACACTGCTGCGCAGGCGGTCACCTCGCGGGATAAGAAGATACCCAAGATAATGCCGCTGACGAGGCGCGCGCGTGGTGACCGGTGACCCGTCCAAGGCTTCGAACGGTGGGAAGTGCTCAATCCACAGAGGGAGGATGAAAAAATGCGGTGTGCTGTCGCTTGCGTTTTCCTTCATTCGCTTCGCAGTCCTTCCTCCCAATTCGTTGCGTCCACCCCAAAATTTCTCGGCCTCGCTTTACAGTAACCCTTGTCAGTTGTATGTGCGTGCGTGCGTGTACGCAAGTGTCTTCCCAGACTGGATCTCCGCGGGTTTGTGTGTCTGATTTCGCCTGTTGTATGTACTACTACTCCCAACTTGTACTATCTACCTTCATCTCCTCTTCGTTCTCCTTTTCTCCACCATTCATATTATGTATCCTTGATACCTCTTCCCACCCCCATCCATCAAAAGTTAATACCTTACGGACATGTCCTAGCATTCGAATTTACTCATGGTCTTTCTCTGACGGTCCCACCTATCGCCTACTACATCCCTACCTCCGCCGACCATCTATCACTATACTCCTTAAAATCTGACGGCTTCACCACATTCACGGGTAATATATCTATTTAGCCACCTAGCTAGCTCCCGTATCGGATTAATTTGCAACTTGAGAAAAAAAGAACTTGGACGTCATTCGACCTAGAGCACCAATCACGCCAACTTCCCTCCCCGCGCAAGCGGACGCTGGCGTCGAGACCCTAGACCCTTCACTGCGTGGGCCTCCCTCTAACTCAGCGGGAAACAATGACTCGGATGATTCGTGCATTAGTGGTTTTGTGACAACAAAATCATATCAGATTGTCTACGAGCCGAGGCAGTGCGGGCGTCACCTAGCAAACCGGCGCCCTCGTGGCGAACTTCTAGATCTGGTGTTCCCACTCGGCCGCTTCTCATCCGCAACGTCTCTCCTCGCTGTTGTTGCAATGTCTCAGACACCTTCCTCTTCTTCCAATCTCCAGGCCATCTTTAATGCTTCCATTAAAGAGTATGAAAAGAAGACGAAGAAAGACCTCCTCCTGCATCCGTTGATGAGCCAGTTGCAGACCTGCAACTCTCCCGCTGATATCCTGGCCGTCCTGCGCACTCAAGTCCAACAGTTCGAGCAATCTACGTCTGGCGATGACAAATTGACAAAATGGTTGATTCCGACTGTCAACGTCCTTTATGCTTTCTCCGGCGCGCTGGGCGAGGGCGTCGGACTGGTGAGTCCTATTGCGATGACCTTCTACGATCTACCCTCTGACATCATATTTCTAGGTGTTCTCACCCGCGAAAGTCATTTTCGCTGGTGCTGGTGTCCTCCTCTTGGTAGCTATTATCGTGGATCTCCCTACTCGCACCGTTCTAATTCCGAATGTACGCAGGCAGCAAAGGATGTTGCTGCGAGCCAAGATGCGCTCGAAGATACCTTCGAGCGCATCGAAAGCTTCTTCAGACGGCTCGAGGAGTATAGCGAGGTGCCGACAACGGAGGCGATGAAGGACATCATCGTGAAGATAATGGTCGAGGTGCTTGGGATATTTGGGATTGTGACGAAGGAGATGAAGCAGGGGCGAACGAGTGAGTCGATCCAGGATGACGCACTTCCCATCGCTAATAGAAATTCAGAGAGATATCTGAAGAAATTGATCGGAAGGAGGGACGTCGAAGATGCGCTGGTCCGACTGGATAGATTGACGCAGCAGGAGGTGCAGATGGCGATTGTGCAAGTCCTGAAAATCTCACATCATGTCAAGGACGGAGTAGAGGCTGTCGGCGACAAGGTGGACCTAGCTATTAAGGGTATGTTCAACATGTTGGCTACTCATACATACCAACGCATATACGACTAGATGGCATGGAAACGAAAGCTCTATTGCAACAGACAGCAAACAATGTCGACGCGGAAAGGCGTTCGTGGTTCTTTAGTCCCGCTGCCTTGCTTACTGAGACCGAAAATGTTGCAGGGATCCGGATACGGAAGGACCACCGAGTATGGCTGTCTCCTCCAGACCCGTCCACTAATCAGAATATCGCGTCCACCACTCAGCACGAAGGGACGGCGACATGGTTCTTCCGAGGAAGTATATTCATAGAATGGAAGTCCAAGGCCACCACATCCTTATTGTGGGTCCACGGGAAACGTGCGCTCTTCTGTCCCTTCATATCTTCCCTGATCTTGATCGCCTTCGCCTCTGACCTTTGTAGCGGGCTCAGGGAAGAGCATCCTTTGGTTCGTTATCATTTGTCGAATTCATCCCTTGAGAACTTACACCGCCAACTAGCTCCGCAATCATCCAGGACATTATGGCGCTGTGGGAGGCTGGACTAGTATCCATAGCGTACTTCTATTTTGATTTCAAGGACACCGATAAACAAAACCTCCACAACTTGCTCCCTTCGCTTCTAACTCAGCTCTCCACTCGTTCCGACAGTTGTTGCGACGTACTCTCCCAGATTTACAAGACGCACGATGATGGCGCACGTAAGCCCAGTACCAATACGCTGATTGCGTGCCTCAAAGAGATGCTCGCGCTACCTGGCCAAGGCCCAATCTACATCATCCTGGACGCGCTAGATGAATGCCCCAATACCTCTGGAATTCCACCCGCCCGTAGACAAGTCCTTGAATTCATAAAGGACCTTATCGACCTCCACTTTCCAAATCTACATATATGTATCACCAGCCGTCCGGAGATCGACATCCGATCCGCGCTTGAACCCCTAGCATTCCACCCGGTCTCGATTCATGAACAAAGTGGACAAAAGAAGGATATTGAAGACTATATCAGATCAGTCGTTTACGCGGGCTCGGATTCGGCGATGAGGAGATGGAGGGATAAGGACAAAGAGCTGGTCATTGAGACGCTCACGGATAAAGCTGATGGAATGTAAGTGCGACTATGAATGGGCCAATGACGCTTGCTGACTATTGACAGGTTCCGTTGGGTGTTCTGTCAGCTAGAAGTGTTGCAACATTGCTTTCCACAAAGCATCCGGCGAACGCTCAACGAATTGCCGAAATCGTTGGACGAGACATATGAGCGGGTGTTGAAAGAGATTGGGATGGCTAACCGAGACCACGCTCATCGCCTGTTACAATGTCTCACTGCGGCTGCTCGGCCGCTACGTGTCGAGGAGCTAGCAGAAATACTTGCACTTGACTTTGATGGGGCCCAAGGAGCGATACCGAAGTTGAAGGAGGACTGGCGGTGGGAGGATCGGCAACGAGCTGTGCTCTCTACGTGCTCCAGCTTGATCACGCAAGTCGACGAAGGCGATTCCCAGGTCGTTCAGTTCTCGCATTTTTCGGTCAAGGAATTCTTGACTTCTGATCGACTTGCTACTTCCAAAGGAGAGACTTCATACTTTCATATCATTCCCGAGCACGCACACACGACTCTCGCCCAGGCTTGCTTGGGAACTCTTCTCCAGTTGGACGGCAACGCGGACGATAACCCGATAAAAGACAGGTTCCCGTTGGCGAGATATGCCAGCCAGCATTGGGTGGAGCATGCGCAGTTCGGAAATGTGTCGTCACGCATAGAAGATGGGATGCGACGTCTTTTTGACTCGGGCAAGCCACATTTTGCCGCGTGGCTCGATTTGCACGACATCGACGATCGCTGGGGTAACTTCGGAGATTCTCCGGCACCTCGTGGATCTCCACTGTATTATGCTTCGTTGTGCGGGTTTCGTGATCTGGCAGCGCACATCATCGTCGAGCATCCTGAGCAAGTAAATGCGAGGGGCGGTTATAATCACAGTCCACTGGTGGCGGCATTGTACAAGAGACACTTCAAGGTGGCAGAGCTATTACACCGGCATGGTGCGGCCGTGGATGTTACTGACGACGTCGCTCCGCTATTTACCGCATCGTGGAATGGATCTATCGATGCCACGCGGTGGTTACTCGATCACGACGCAGATCCGAATTCGCAACGAGCCGATCACTGGACTCCCATTCATACAGCTGCAGCGTATTGTAACCTTGAGGTTGTGCGTCTGCTGCTTGAGCGTGGCGCGAACGCAGAGGCCAAGACGAAGGACGGAAGGACTCCATTGCATTGGGCGTCGTCCGAAGGCTACACAGAGATCGTGCGCTTGCTGCTCGACCACGGCATAAATGCACATGCTGAGGACAACGATGGACGGACTCCGTTGCACCATGCGTCATCCAATGGCAATACAGAGACTGTGCGCTTACTGCTTGACCGTGGCGCGAGTGCAGATGCCAAGGACAAGGAAGGAAAGACCCCATTGCACTCGGCGTCGTTGAATGGCAAGACAGAGACCGTGCGCTTGCTGCTCGACCACGGCACAAATCCACATGCTGAGGCCAACGATGGACGGACTCCGTTGCACCATGCGTCATCCAGAGGCAATACAGAGACTGTGCGCTTCCTGCTCGAGCGTGGCGCGAGTGCAGATGCCAAGGACAAGGAAGGAATGACCCCATTGCAGGTCGCATGGAGAGAGGAAATCGTACAGATGTTGACAGAGCATGGCAAACAGCAAGACAGAGTACTATAGGTTGCTTCATAATGTATGTCGAGTCATGTATAGTATGAGGGTCCCTTCTGCGGGTATTCACGTTTAGAATGCGCTGCGGGTGGCCGTATGATGCACGATGAGTACCCTTTTTCACTTTCTCGCTCATCGACGATTACCCTCATTCTCCCGTACCGTTCATCATTCCAAAAACGAGTAGATTGTATTCACTCTATTCACGTATAGAAACTCGCGTCTCGTACGTTCTTTAAATATTCCGCCCCAAATTTTTGGCAAGAGCCACAATCCAAAGAAAAAGACATCCTTGTTGACCAACAATCCCCGACGGAGGCCCGACTTCGAGTGCAGATGCCTTCCCTCCGTAGCGATCACTCGTAGCACGCGACCCTAGTTTCTGACCCCGTCGAGATCTTCCTTCTTTACATGCATCTGGCAGTTCTCAAGCTGCAGACCGCTCCGACATTGCCCTCCTCGATCTTAGACCAAGTTCGCTCTTTTAGTCAACATCGAGCCAAAGTCTCCCACCAGATGCAGCGGAGGAAACGCAAAAGGCAGTGGGATGCCGAAGGCCAAGAAATAGCGAAGACGGCCCAATCCCATCGTGTGAGTACGTTCACCTTATGGATAAAACTACTTTTGGGAGCAATACAGGGAACATCTTGTGGAAACAAAGTTCGTTCCACTATCCTTGTTCGCTCCCTCGTGCTATTATTTGAACGCTTGAGACAGGTCCACTGCCCTCTTCCCCCTAAAAAGCCCTTTCTCCGTGACTCACTTCGACGAGCGTGGGACCCCTCCTGCACCACGTACTTAATTTTTCGGTCTCAATCTCTAAACAACAGCGACACTTTCCAGAGGGGCGCCATGGGCTATTCGACTATGGGAAGCTCAGCCAGGCTCACGTCCTCAAACTCGGTTCGTGCTCCGGGTACCAAGCGTGCTGCTGATTTCTTATATTTGCCGGGAATAGGTAGATCAAGGACTGGACTTATCGCACTCGCACTGAGCCCCTTCGTGCACGAATGCACCGCAACGGACATCCTGCGCTGTATTGCTTCTGTGCAAGGACGTTCTCTCCGCCTTCGCCCCCACCACCGTTACTAAAGCAGCTTTCGATGGGTTCTCCCCACGCTGCGCCAGGTCGGCGTGCGCAGCGCTGATGTGCCGTTCGTTCTGGACTGTGTCTACCACCGGATGTTAGTACGCCCTCTAGCTCATGACATTGACGGTTCTCGCGACGGCGCTGCACGCTGTGGCCGGGCTGCGGGCTGAAGGCGTCCTGTGGGAGTTCTTGCGGGGGTGGATCGCGCTGGGGCGGCGAGTATGGAGCATTGGTGATGACTTGTTGAGTACGTGCTGGAAGACGTGGGTCGGAGGCCGTCATTCCTGCATTAAGAGGCGGTACTGCGGTAAAGCCTCCTCGGGTGTGCATGGTTCCATTTATTGGAGGGAGTGTATATGATACATCTACGTGCGTCTAACCTACGACTGTCTTAGGCCTCTTGACAATGCCGTGAAAGACATCGACCATGAAACTCGTGATCGGAGGAGCCCCGTGACTTGGGCGAGCGAGAACAACTTGAACGCTTTGGAATATTACGTTTGTTGTTTGTTCACTCAGTTCATCACGGATGGTATCTACGCGGGTGAATCCATTCGCCGGCCAGCTGACGTGTTTGCGTCTCTCGTGTTTCCCCGCCCCCATTTACTTGTCTAAAGAATTCGACTTTCCCTAGCATGAACTTTCGGTCAACAGTTACGCAAACTACTATCCTATCCCTACCTACACACCGTCTGCTTAATTCCCGTGACCAGAGAGAAGAAAACATTTTGAGAAACTACCCGGGGTACCGATTAACCGAGAACTCGAACCGAGATTGCGAGTGTAAATTCAACCAATCCTCTTAAGCGCAAGAGACTCTGCTTGTCTACCTCGACCTGAAACTTTTAATTACACTCGGATCTCTGATATCACGAGGTCATACGAGTGGGGCTGTCGTCAACTGCCAATCATTCGGGCGCCCCCGTGTCATCTTCTGCCAGTATCATGCCCTCAGACGCCTCTCCTCGCTGCTGTTGCCATGTCTCAGACCCCTCCCATGGCTCCTCTTCCTCCAGTTCCCGGGCCATCTTCTGTGCTTCCCTGGAAATTTATAATTAGAAAAATGTTCTCGCGCATCCGTTGATGGCTCCGGTTGTAGACCTGCAACTCTTTCTCCGACACTCAGATCCAACAGTTCGAGCAATCTATTACGTCCGGTAACGACAAGTTGACAAAATGGTTGATCCCGACTGTCAACGTCTTTTACGCGTTCTCCGCAGCCCGTGGCGAGGTCGTCGGCTGGTAACTCCTATTCCGACCACCCTTCTACGATCCAAACTCTGATATCATATTTATAAGTGTTCTTTCTCGCGAAAGCCATTTTCGCTGGCCTGTGTCCTCCTCTTGATCGCTATTACTCTGGATCACCCTTACGTGGACTGCTCTGATGCCAAACGTACACAGGTGGCAAAGGACGTTACTGCGAGCCAAGATGCGCTCGTCGATATCTTCGAGCGCATCGAAAGCTTCTTCAGACGGCTCGAGGAGTATAGTGAGGTGCGGACAACCGAGGCGATGAGGGGCATTGTCGTGAAAATAACAGTCGAGGTGCTTGGAATATGTGGGATTGTGACGAAGGAGATGAAGCAAGGACGAGCAAGTAAGTCGATCGCTAATGATACGTCGCTCTTCGCTGACAGATATTTAGAGAGATGTCAATCGGAAGAAGCGCTCGGCAGACGGGATGATTGACGCAACAGGAGGTGCAGATGGCGATTGTGCAGATGGTGAAAATCGCACATCGTGTCAAGGACGGATAGAAGCTGTTGGCGACAAGGACTATGTGGCTATTGAGGGTGCGTTCAGCACGTTAGCTACGCCAATGGAAACTTTGTTGACACATTACCATCTTCAAGGGCGAGTTCGGGGCCGCCGATCTCGGTGTTAGTGCGAGTGTCATTGACTTTCGAGCGCCGCTGCCATCTTCGCGTCCGCTTCTCCGCCGGGAGGTAGCATCGAGTCGCTGCTACAAGCATCATCATTCTCATCAACAGCGCGCTGTCCCTGTACAATGCGACTCGGCCAGAGCTAGGGCCAAGACCGAGAGGAGAAGCATCCGGGCTCGAGTCGCGACGTAACAGGCGTTGGGGTCTTTCAGGGAGCAGTGCAGATGACGGCGGAAGTGGGGGAGATGGTGACTCGCTCGTGCCCATCCCGTTCCCGCGCGCCGTGTCTGGCGAGTATGGCGGTGCTCCCTCGTCGAGCCCGTTCAATACGCCATCGCAGTCGCAGTCTCCCTCGTTCGATTCGGTCGAGTGCGCCACGTCTAACGAGCGTGGTGCGAGCTTAATTACGTCTGGTAACGTCAATTCCCATCGTCGTTTCTCCCGCGAGGGCGGTTCCAAAGCGAAATGAATGGTGCGAGTTCGCGCAGGCGGCAGCGGCCCAACTCGTACGACGAGTTTGGTGCCAAGCCGCGGCGGTCGCGGTTTGAGAGCATGGTCAACCTCGGCGTCGCGTCGGGAGAACAGGCAAGCGCAAGCGATCTGATGGTGCGGGATGCGACGGAAGGAAGCGTGTCCCGACGCTTGTCGTGAGGGAAGAGGGAAAGGCACCAACGCACTTTGTAAGTGGTCTACCTCATACTGGAGGTTGGTATTTAACCGATGGACTCTCTTCTTTTTTTGAAGCAACTTGGCAATTGTATCGGACGCGGGTAGTTTGGCACTGTATCGCGCGCTCAACTGGAACACCGGGCAGATGGGTTGGACTACTTGCATCGCAGCGACGTCGCGCATTGCGATCTCAAGGCGGTGAACATCCTCACGACCAAGACTGGGGACGTAAAGCTATCAGACTTTGGCGTCTCGCTCAACCTGCGCGCGATGGAGCGCGAGATCAAGGACGTCACAGGCATCCCGAACTGGATGGTCCCTGAAGCCATTGAGCTCAAAGGCGCGTCGCCCAAGTCCGACATCTGGTGACTCTGGTCCCTTGGATGCACGGTTATCGAATTGCTGACGGTACGCCCGCCTTCTGGGGAGATCGTGAATGCCAAGACAGGTGACTGGACTGGTGTTGTTCTGTTTTTCCGCAGTCGTTAACCCAAACGGAACGCACAGTGATGTTCCGGATAGTCAAAGACGGGTCTCCACCGACTCCTGAACGCTTTTCTAGTCCGCTTTTCGCGTTCCCTAAGGGGTGTTTCCACAGGGCTCGTCAGAACAACCGGGTGCGTAGCAACTATTTGAGTATGAGGTTGTGACAATATCTGTAGGAGCGGAAAGGCTAAATCCGCGGATTTTTTTCAAAGGACTTGCAGCCACAGGATAGGATACCTTTCCTTTGGCGGGTAAGCGCAGACCTGCAAAAGAACGGCGGCTCGGCACGACAGTTGATGGCAAATCTCGAGCGCGACTCTCCGATTCCCGTGTATGCAGTCCGGTGACATGGCGATGCTGTTCAGTTCGCCAGCCCGCCAGGTCATCGCCCTTTTATGGACAGTGCATCACCAGTCCCCCGTGAAGCTCCGCAAAGCGAAGCAGACCTCTTTGAGATACGCGAACATACCTTTGTCACGACGACCTTTAGCAAACGTGCGTATCGGTTGACGTGAACTTGAGCTGATGGCTGATCGATATATCATCAACTGTCGCGTATGCATGAGCTGGCGAAGAAGGGCGCGGTGCTTTGTTCGCACTGCAGTCTCATCGCACACCTCAAGTGCGCAGGCCGCGCAGCGCTAACTTGTGACCTTCGCTCGAAATTGCTCGCAGCTGCACCGCCTAGTTCTTCATACACTTGCCGGACCATCATTATGCGAACGCGAGCTCATCTCGAGGCAACCTCGACCGTGATCGTGACAAGCGGGAACGGGAGCGCATGAATTCACCTCAGCTATCTCTGACGTCGTCCCCTCATCAGTCCATAGCATATAAGGTTCTCTCGCCATTCAACAAGTGCTCGTGCGCCTTTGTCACGCCCGACCCGACACACTCCAACTCATCCATCTCACTCGCCGGCGCTATGTCCCCTCCTCTCACACTCGCAGGCCAAAGTGACCAGCGTGATACCGGAGGGTAAAGCCATCTGGCGGAAATTGTGTATCATCCTCATGCGCCAACGAGAACCGCAATAGGTGAATAATGCGCACCTGAGAGAACGTCCGCGATCGATCTTGAGCGTCGGCTCGTCATGCCCAACTCGCCACAGTCGCCAGCGTCGCACTGGCAATCGCTTACAGCAGCAGCGCGTCCTCGGCGAGCTGGGCCGCGCGCCGTTCCGTCTGCCGCGACAACGGCCTCGTCGTTCATCGATGCTGCGGTTGAGGTTGCGGGTGCCTCGTGAGTACGCGTGAGTACCAGTGCCGGACACTGCTGCGCCGACGGTCACCTCGCGGGATAAGAAGATACCCAAGATAATGACGCTGACGAGGCGCGCGCGTGGTGACCGGTGACCCGTCCAAGGCTTCGAACGGCGGGAAGTGCTCAATCCACAGAGGGAGGATGAAAACATGCTGTGTGCTGTCGCTTGCGTTTTCCTTCATTCGCTTCGCAGTCCCTCCTCCCAATTCGTTGCGTCCACCCCAAAATTTCTCGGTCTCGCTTTACAGTAACCCTTGTCAGTTGTATGTGCGTGCGTGCGTGTACGCGAGTGTCTTCCCAGACTGGATCTCCGCGGGTTTGTGTGTCTGATTTCGCCTGTTGTATGTACTACTCCCAACTTGCACTATCTACCTTCATCTCCTCTTCGTTCTCCTTTTCTTCACCATTCATATTATGTATCCTCGATACCTCTTCCCACCCCCATCCATCAAAAGTTAATACCTTACGGACATGTCCTAGCATTCGAATTTACTCATGGTCTTTCTCTGACGGTCCCACCTATCGCCTACTACATCCCTACCTCCGCCGACCATCTATCCCTTACAATCTGACGGCTTCACCACATTCACGGGTAATATATCTATTTAGCCACCTAGCTAGCTCCCGTATCGGATTAATTTGCAACTTGAGAAAAAAAGAACTCGGACGTCATTCGACCTTGAGCACCAATCACGCCAACTTCCCTCCCCGTGCAAGCGGACGCTGGCGTCGAGACCCTAGACCCTTCACTGCGTGGGCCTCCCTCTAACTCAACGGGAAACAATGACTCGGATGATTCGTGCATTAGTGGTTTTGTGACAACAAAATCATATCAGATTGTCTACGAGCCGAGGCAGTGCGGGCGTCACCTATCATAGCAAACCGGCGCCCTCGTGGCGAACTTCTAGATCTGGTGTTCCCACTCGGCCGCTTCTCATCCGCAACGTCTCTCCTCGCTGTTATTGCAATGTCTCAGACACCTTCCTCTTCTTCCAATCTCCAGGCCATCTTTAATGCTTCCATTAAAGAGTATGAAAAGAAGACGAAGAAAGACCTCCTCCTGCATCCGTTGATGGGCCAGTTGCAGACCTGCAACTCTCCCACTGATATCCTGGCCATCCTTCGCACTCAAGTCCAACAGTTCGAGCAATCTACATCTGGCGCTGACAAATTGACAAAATGGTTGATTCCGACTGTCAACGTCCTTTATGCTTTCTCCGGCGCGCTGGGCGAGGGCGTCGGACTGGTGAGTCCTATTACGATGACCTTCTACGATCTACCCTCTGATATCATATTTCTAGGTTTTCTCACCCGCGAAAGTCATTTTCGCTGGTGCTGGTGTCCTCCTCTTGGTAGATATTATCGTGGATCTCCCTACTCGCACCGTTCTGATCCCGAATGTACGCAGGCGGCAAAGGATGTTGTTGCGAGCCAAGATGCGCTCGTCGATATTTTCGAGCGCATTGAGAGCTTCTTCAGACGACTCGAGGAGTATAGCGAGGTGCCGACGACGGAGGCGATGAAGGACATCATCGTGAAGATAATGGTCGAGGTGCTTGGGATATTTGGGATTGTGACGAAGGAGATGAAGCAGGGGCGAACGAGTGAGTCGATCCGGGATGACGCGCTTCCCGTCGCTGATAGATATTCAGAGAGATATCTGAATAAATTGATCGGAAGGAGGGATGTCGAGGATGCGCTGGCCCGACTGGATAGATTGACGCAGCAGGAGGTGCAGATGGCGATTGTGCAAGTCCTGAAAATCTCGCATCATGTCAAGGACGGAGTTCAAACCGTCGGCCAGCAAGTACAGGGCGTCGATGACAAGGTCAACGTAGCGATTGAAGGTACGTCCAGTACGTTTGCCACTCACAAACGTCATCGTAAATCTATACACGTCTAGATGGCAAGGAAACAAAGGCTCTCGTGCAACGAGCAGCAAACAATATGGACGACGAAAAGCGTTCGTGATTCTACAGCCCCGTTGCTTTTACTTGCTGAGACCGAAATGCCACTGCAGGGAGCCGGACACGGAAGGACCACCGAGCGTGGCTGTCTCCTCCAGACCCATCCACTAATCAGAATATCGCGTCCAACACTCAGCATGAAGGGACGGCGACATGGTTCTTCCGAGGAAGTATATTCATGGAATGGAAGACCAAGGCCACCACATCCTTATTGTGGGTCCACGGGAAACGTGCGCCCTTCTGTCGCTTCACATCCTCCCTGATCTTGATCGCCTTCGCCTCTGATCATTGTAGCGGGCTCAGGGAAGAGCATCCTTTGGTTCGTTATCATTTGTCGAATTCATCCCTTGAGGACTTACACCGCCAACTAGCTCTGCAATCATCCAGGACATTATGGCGCTGTGGGAGGCTGGACTAGTATCCATAGCCTACTTCTATTTTGATTTCAAGGACACCGATAAACAAAACCTCAACAACTTGCTCCCTTCGCTTCTAACTCAGCTCTCCACTCGTTCCAACAGTTGTTGCGACGTACTCTCCCGCATTTATATGACACACGACGACGGCGCACGTAAGCCCAGCACCAACACGTTGATTGTGTGTCTCAAAGAGATGCTCGCACTCCCTGGCCAAGTTCCAATCTACATCATCCTGGACGCGCTAGATGAATGTCCCAATACCTCTGGAATTCCACCCGCCCGCAGACAAGTCCTTGATTTCATAATGGACCTTGTCGGCCTCCAGCTTCCGAATCTACATATATGTATCACCAGCCGTCCGGAGGTCGACATCCGATCCGCGCTTGAACCCCTAACATTTCACCCGGTCTCGATTCATGAACAAAGTGGACAAAAGAAGGATATTGAAGACTATATCAGATCAGTCGTTTACGCGGACTCGGATTCGGCGATGAGGAGATGGAGGGATAAGGATAAAGAGCTGGTCATTGAGACGCTCACGGATAAAGTTGACGGAATGTAAGTGCGACTATGAATGGGCCAATGATGCTTGCTGACTATTGACAGGTTCCGTTGGGTGTTCTGTCAGCTAGAAGTGTTGCAACATTGCTTTCCACAAAGCATCCGGCGAACGCTCAACGAATTGCCGAAATCCTTGGACGAGACATATGAGCGAGTGTTGAAGGAGATCGGGATGGCCAACCGAGACCACGCTCATCGCCTGTTACAATGTCTCACTGCGGCTGCTCGGCCGCTACGTGTCGAGGAGCTAGCAGAAATACTTGCACTTGACTTTGATGGGGCTGAAGGAGCGACACCGAAGTTGAAGGAGGACTGGCGGTGGGAGGATCGGCAACGAGCTGTGCTCTCTACATGCTCAAGCTTGATCACGCAAGTCGAAGATGGCGATTCCCAGGTCGTTCAGTTTTCGCATTTTTCGGTCAAGGAATTCTTGACTTCCGATCGACTTGCCAGTTCGAAAGGAGACGCTTCATACTTTCATATCATTCCCGAGCCCGCACACACGACTCTCGCCCAGGCTTGCTTGGGAACTCTTCTCCGGTTGGACGGCAACGCGGACGATGACCAGGTCGAAGATGGTTTTCCGTTGGCGAGATATGCCAGCCAGCATTGGGTGGAACATGCGCAGTTCGGAACGGTGTCGTCACGCATAGAAGATGGAATGCGGCGTCTTTTTGACTCGGCAAAGCCACATTTTGCCGCGTGGGTCGATTTGCACGACATCGACGATCTCTGGGAAAACTTCGGAGATGACCCCGAAGATCGTGGATCTCCACTGTATTATGCATCGTTGTGCGGATTTCGTGACCTGGCAGCGCACATCATCGTCGAGCATCCTGAGCAAGTAAATGCGAGGGGCGGTCACAATCACAGTCCACTGGTGGCGGCATTGCACAAGAGACACTTCAAGGTGGCAGAGCTATTACACCGACATGGTGCGGCCGTGGATGTTACTGACGACTACGATAATTGGACTCCGCTATATGCCGCATCAGAGGGTGGATCTATCGATGTCACGCGGTGGTTACTCGATCACGACGCAGATCCGAATTGGCAGCAACGCGATCACTGGACTCCCATTCTTATAGCTGCATGGTATGGGCACCTTGAGGTTGTGCGTCTGCTGCTTGACCGTGGCGCGAACGCAGAGGCCAAGACGAAGGACGGAAAGACCCCATTGCACCTGGCGTCGATGAATGGCCACACAGAGACCGTGCGCTTACTGCTCGACCACGGCACAAACGCACATGCTGAGGACAACGATGGACGGACTCCGTTGCACTATGCGTCATCCAAAGGCCATACAGAGACTGTGCGCTTACTGCTCGACCGTGGCGCGAGTGCAGATGCCAAGGACAAGGAAGGAATGACCCCATTGCAGGTCGCATTGGGAGAGACAGTCGTACAGATGTTGACAGAGCATGGCAGACAGCGAGACAGAGTACTATAGGTTGCTTCATAATGTATGTCGAGTCATGTATAGTATGAGGGTCCCTTCTGCGGGTATTCACGTTTAGGATGCGCTGCGTGGGTGGCCGTATGATGCACGATGAGTACCCTTTTTCGCTTTCTCGCTCATCGACGACTACCCTCATTCTCCCATACCGTTCATCATCCCAAAAACGAGTAGATCGTATTCACTCTATTCACGTATAGAAACTTGCATCTCGTACGTTCTTTAAATATTCCGCCCCAAGATTTCTGCAAGAGCCACAATCCAAAGAAAAAGACATCCTTGTTGACCAACAATCCCCGACGGAGGCCCGACTTCGAGTGCAGATGCTTTCCCTCCGTAACGATCACTCGTAGCACGCGACCCTAGTTTCTGACCCCGTCAAGATCTTCCTTCTTTACGTGCATCTGGCAGTTCTCAAGCCCGCAGACCGCTCCGACATTGCCCGGGGGCACTTCCTCGATCTTGGACCAAGTTCGCTCTTTTAGTCAACATCGAGCCGAAATCTCCCACCAGATGCAGCGGAGGAAACGCAAAAGGCAGTGGGATGCCGAAGGCCAAGGAATAGCGAAGACGGCACAATCCCATCGTGTTCGAGTACGTTCACCTTATGGATAAAACTACTTTTGGGAGCAATACAGGGAGCGTCTTGTGGAAACAAAGTTCGTTCCACTATCCTTGTTCGCTCCCTCGTGCTATTATTTGAATGCTTGAGACAGGTCCACTGCCCTCTTCCCCCTAAAAAGCCCTCTCTCCGTGACTCACTTCGACGAGCGTGGGACCCCTCCTGTACCACGTACTTAATTTTTCGGCCTCAATTTCTAAACAACAGCGACACTTTCCAGAGGAGCGCCATGGGCTATTCGACTATGGGAAGCTCAGCCAGGCTCACGTCCTCAAACTCGGTGCGTGCTCCGGGTACCAAGGGTGCTGCTGATTCTTATTTTTGTCGGGAATAGGTAGATCAGGAACCGGACTTATCGCACTCGCACTGAGCCCCTTCGTGCACGAATGCACCGCAACGGACATCCCCGCGCTGTACTGCTTCTGTGCAAGTACGTCCTCTCCGCCTTCGCCCTCACCACCATTACTATAGCAACTCTCGGTGGGCTCTTCCCACGCTGCGCCAGTCGGCGTGCGCGACGCTGACGTGCCAGACGTGCTGTTCGTTCTGGGCTGTGCCTTCCTCCAAATGCTAGTACGCCCTCTAGCTCATGACGCTGACGGCGCTGTACGCTGTGGCTGGGCTGCGGGTTGAAGACGTCCCGTGGGAATTCTTGCAGGGGTGGATCGCGCCGGGGTGGCGAGTATGGAGTGTTGGTGAGGACTTGTCGAGCGCTCGGGGACGTGGGTCGGCTGGCAGGAGACGTGAGCCTCTCAGGCCATCATTCCTGCTTTAAGAGGCGGTACTGCGGTAAAGCGTCTTCGGGCGTGCATGGTTCCATTTATTGGAGGGAGTGTATATGATAACCTACGACTGTCTTAGGTTTCTTGACAACGCCGTGAACGACATCGACCGTGAAACTCGTGATAGAAGGTCAACCAGCGCGATCTTGTGCTGGGAGGAGCCCCGTGACTTGGGCGAGCGAGAACGACACTCGACACTCATACTACGAATCACTAGATACGCCTTGGAATACGTTTGTTGTTTGTTCACTCAGTTCATCGGTTATGACACGGATGGTATCTAAGCGGGTAAATCCATTCGCTGGTGGGGTCCAACTGACGTGCTCGCGTCACTCGTGCTTCCCCGCCCCCATTTACTTGTCCAAAGAATTCGACTTTCCTCAGCATGAACTTCCGGTCAACAGTTACGCAAATTACTATCCTATCCCTAATACCTATGCACCGTCTGTTTAATTCCCGTGACCAGAAAGAAGAAAACATTTTGTGAAACTACCCGTGGTACCGATTGACCGAGAACTCGAACCGAGATTGCGAGTGTAAATCGAACCAATCCTCTTACAGTAAGCGCATCCTTTCCTACAGAGACTCTACTTGTCTACCTCGACCTGAAACTTTTAACTACACTCGGATCTCCCTCCAAGTCGGCGACGACGGGATGAAGAGACTCCCTCGCCTGTGTTTTGAAAACATTAGCATAATTCTGATCCGAAGATATCACGAGGTCATACGAGTGGGGCTGTCGTCAACTGCCAATCATTCGGGCGCCCCCGTGCCATCTTCTGCCAGTATCATACCCTCAGACGCCTCTCCTCGCTGCTGTTGCCATGTCTCAGACCCCTCCCATGGCTTCCTCTTCCTCCAATTTCCAGTCCATATTCTGTGCTTCTGGAAATGTATAAAATGAAGACGAACAAACACCTTCTCGCGCATCCGTTGATGGCTCCGGTTGCGGACCTGCAACTCTCTCACCGATATCCTCCGCACTTAAGTCCAACAGCTCGGACAATCTACTGACAATAAGTTGACAAAATGGTTGATTCCGACCGTCAACGTCCTTTATGCGTTCTCCGCAGCCCTTGGCGAGGGCGTCGGACTGGTAAGTCCTATTCCGACCACCCTTCTACGATCCAAAGTCTGATATCGTATTTATAGGTGTTCTCACCTGCAAAAGTGATTTTCCGTTGGAGCTGGGGTCCTTTTCTTGGTAGCTATTGCTCTGGATCACACTTACGCGGACTGTTCTGATACCGGACGTATACAGGCGGAAAAGGACGTTGCTGCGAGCCATCGTTGATATCTTCGAGCGCATCGAAAGCCTCTTCAGACGGCTCGAGGAGTATAGCGAGGTCCCGACGACAGAGGCGATGAGGGACGTCATGGTGAAAGTAATGGTCGAGAATTTTTGGTACTGTGACGACCTTCCCCTCGCGTTGTCACCCCACGCGGCTTTACATCTACGTCTACGTCTAGTCTCAACTACCCGCCCTCGTACTCTTCCAACGCCATCCGACGATCATCCATAGATCGCCGATCACCTTCACCTGCCCTTCCACGTGCCTCGTCTCCAAGTACACCCAGTCGACCCCGTGCGCTTTCCCCGGGCTCTCATCACCATCCCCAGCAACAACATCAGCGCGCGGTCTCCCCGTCGTCGGCCATGATCCGCCATACGAACTCCACCTCGTCGCTATCACCTGCAGGTCCTTCAAATCCTCTGCATCGGGAGGCGGTCCGCGCGGCCACTTCGGTGCTCTGCAAGGAAATGCTGAGACCTGGTCAAAGCGCGAGCCTTGGGTTACGTGAAGCAGAGGAGGTCGAATGCCGCATGCGTGCCCTTGCGCGACTCGAGCGAGTGTGGGTAAGAAGCGGGGCTTCTACGAACGGGAGTACGACCCAACTTGGCGGGTTGAGTCTGAGCGCCAATATGGCAGGAGAAGAGAGAGAGCGAAGGATGTTCACAGAGGCGCTGCGGGATGGCTATGTCCTCTGCCAGTGAGTGGTTCTGTTTGCCTTGGTTACCCGCATGTGCAGGAGCGGAACACTAACTCCTGTTCTATGAATTCATTTGCAGACTTATGAACAAGTTGCGGCCTGGGTCCATAGCTCGGATTGACCCGCGCGAGGACGGCAAGCTCCGCACATCGAACGTGACAAAGTTCCTTGCATCCTGCTCTGCAAACGGGCTCCCACCCGAGGACCTCTTCCTGCGCGACGATCTCATCGAGGGCACATCCGACTGCCTCGCACGCGTGGCAAAGACTATCAACGCTCTTGTCAAGTGGGCAGAGACTCCTGTGCCGACTCACTCACATCTCTTGCGCGGAGGTGGTGGCAGACTCAAGCCTATCAACACATCTCTCGCAAACGCAGCACCCGGCTCACTTTACCGCACTGGCTCGTCTTCACGAGCAGTCATGTCCTCGCCCAACTTGTCTTCGCCGCCTTCCCCTCTCCCCCACACGGAATACTTCCAGACACCGGTCACCACCACCAGCCGGCCTTCCCACGCTACGTTCTCACAGTCCAGACGATACCGCATCGTCTATCAAGCGATGCGGGAACGGCGCTTGGAACTGACACGGATGGACGTCAGACGCCTACGGGGACGACCAGCGACCGTGACAAAGTGCCCCCGATCTTCACGCCCCGTTCGCCCGTACGTTCGCGTCCATCTGAGCGCTCTCTCCTCGCAAGCCCCGGTGGCGACTCACTCCTTGCGCCGTCCTTAAACGAGTCTGCACGCATGTCGATCGCAGACTCGACGACGGGGCAGTCCATCGCGTCGAGCAACATCACAGACACCAGTACGTACTCGAGCCTGCTGGACGCCGGCTTCGGGCTGGGGTTCAGCGCCGGGCGCAGCGGCAGTGGCTCAGGTCCATATGGGAAGTTTGGCACGATACGCACCGTCACGACCGAGGCGACGTCGTTCATCCCATCCGAGTGGCCTAGCTTGACCCTCACGGAGGGCAGCGCGATGGCTGCGTCCATGTTGGGCCGTGACGACACTCTGGCCGGCGATATCGCCAGCAGCATTTTCGGCAATAATAGTCCGAATGGCCACGTCGGCATCCAGCGCAGACGTGGTAGCCTTGAGAGTCCCACCTTGCGACCGCGTGAACGAAGACCGAGCGAGACTGTACCAGTGGACCTGTTACGCGTCGTCGAAGAGTCCGAAGAACTCCTAAACAGCAATGTGGCGCCGATAACGGGGCCCACCGACCGGGCGGGGCGGATGGACAGGATTAACCTAGGCAAGGGCAAGTGGCCGGACGACGTTGTCGACGCACTACAAGCGCCTTCTCGCCCGATCGCGATTCGGAAACCCTCGCCCTCTTCCTTGGCTTTCCCCGCGGACGCCCGTCTCACCCAGGGCGAGTTCGGGGCCGCCGATCTCGGAGTTAGTGCGAGTATCAATTCGAGCGCCGGTGCCATCTCCGCGTCTGCTTTTCCGCTTGGAGGCAGCGTCGAGTCGCTACTACAAGCATCATCATTCCCATCAATGGCAATAGCGCCTCCGCTTGCTGCTGCTGCCGCGGCCGCGGCCGCGGGCAGGCCGACGCACCGTGCGCGACATAGCGTTGACGCGCCTGTACTCGCACCGAAAGACGCAACCGCCTTGTTACATCGCGACTCGAGCTCAGATGCTTCTTCTCTCGGTCTTGGCCCTAGCCCTGGCCGAGTCGCATTGCGCAGGAACAGCACGCGCAGCGGGATCTATGTGCCGAGGCGGAGCAGCCCCGATGACGGCGGCAGTGGGGAAGATGGCGACTCACTCATACCCATATCGTTCCCGCGTGCCGTGTCTGGCGAGTATGGCGGTGCTCCCTCGTCGAGCCCGTTCAATACGCCCTCGCAATCGCAGTCTCCCTCGTTTGATCCCGTCGAGCGCGCCCCGTCTAACGAGCGTGGTGTGAGCCCTACGGCATCCGGTAACGTCAACTCACCGTCATCGTTGCTCCCGCGAGGGCGGTTCCAGAGCGAGGTGGATGGCGCGAGTTCGCGCAGGTGGCCGCGGCCCAACTCGTACGACGAGTTTGGTGCCAAGCCGCGGCGGTCGCGGTTCGAGAGCATGGTCAACCTGGGCGTCACGTCGGGCGAGCAGGCAAGCGCAAGCGATCTGATGGCGCGGGATGCGACGGAAGGAAGCGTGTCCCGGCAGACGCTGGTCGTGAGGAGGAGGGAAGGGCGCCAACGCACTTTGTAAGTGGGTCCACCTTATACGGAAGGTTGGTATTTGACTGGCCTTTTTATTATTATTAGCAACTTGGCAATTGTATCGGACGCGGACAGTTTGGCGCTGTGTATCGCGCGCTCAACTTGAACACCGGGCAGATGGTCGCAGTGAAGCGGATCGGGCTTGAAGGCCTCAAGGAGGAGGAAATTTCGCAGCTCATGCGGGAGGTCGACCTGGTCAAGCGATTGTCGCACCCCAGCATCGTCAAGTACGAGGGGATGGCCCGGGACGAGAACACTCTGAGCATTGTACTTGAGTACGTCGTCCCCTTCTTCCTTTATATACCGTGCTGTGCCACTGCCTGCCCGTTTGCCTGCTTGCTGCTGCGCATTCTGTTTTGCACATACTGACTGCGCATCACGTGTGCTCTTACAGGTACGCCGAGAACGGATCCCTTGGGCAGACTCTCAAGGCATTCGGCAAGCTGAACGAGAAGCTGGTGGCGAGCTACGTGTTCAAGACCCTCGAGGGGTTGGACTACTTGCATCGCAGCGACGTCGTGCATTGCGACCTCAAGGCGGCGAACATCCTCACGACCAAGACTGGGAACGTAAAGCTATCCGACTTTGGCGTCTCGCTCAACCTGCGCGCGATGGAGCGCGAGATCAAGGACGTCGCGGGCACGCCGAACTGGATGGCCCCTGAAGTCATCGAGCTCAAAGGCGCGTCGCCCAAGTCAGACATCTGGTCGCTCGGGTGCACGGTTATCGAGCTGCTGACGGGACGCCCGCCTTATGGGGATATTGGGAATGCTATGACGGGTGACTGGTGTTGCTCAGTTTTTCCGCAGCTGTTGACCCAAAGGAAACACGCACGTGATGTTCCGGATAGTCGAGGACGCTCTCCGCCGATTCCTGAACGCTTTTCCGGTCCGCTTGTCTCGTTCCTTAAGGAGTGTTTTCACAAGAACCCGTCGATGCGGCCGAGCGCGGAGCAACTATTTGAGCATGAGTGGCTGAAGAACCATTGGGGCTTGAACAAGGTGAGTCTGGCGAGAGCCAGATGTGGCAGAATGGAAAGGCTAAATATTTTTCAAAGGACCTACGACCTCAGGATAGCATTCCTTTCCTTCGCGAGTGAGCGCCGACCTGCAGAAGAACGGCGGGGCACGGCACTTGATGGCAAATCTCGAGCTCGATTCCCCGATTCCCGTGTATGCAGGCCAACAGTTCGACGGTGACATGGCGATGCTGTCCAGCTCGCCGGGTCATCGCTCTTTTACGGGCAGCGCATCTCCAGTCCTCCCTGAAGTTCCGCAAAGCGAAGTAGACCTAAATACGTGAACATACCTTTGTCAAGACGACCTTTGGCAAACGTGCGTCTCCCACTATCAGTGAACGTGAGTTTGACCAGAGTACTGATCGAAATGTAGCCGTAAACTGTCGAGTATGCATGGAGCCGGCGAAGAAGGGCGCAGTGCTGTGTTCGCACTGCAGCCTCTTCGCACACTCCAAAAAGTGCGCAGGCCGCGCAGCGCTAACCTACGATCTTCGCTCAAAACTGCTCATGCATGCTCATTTCGCGGAGCGCGGCAACAGTCCCGCCGAGTTCTTCACACGCTTGCCGAACCACCATCCAGCGAGCGCAAGCTCATCTCGAGGCAGCCTCGACCGTGATCGTGACCAGCGAGAACGGGAGCGCACGAACTCACCTCTGCTTTTTCCGACGTCGTCCCCTCATCCACCGATAGTGTATAAGGTCCTCTCGCCATTCAGCAAGCGCTCACGTGCCTCTCTCACACCCGACCCGACTCACTCCAACTCATCCGTCTCACTTGCCGGCGCTACGCCGCCTCCTCACTCACACTCGCAAACCAAGGTGACGATACCGGAGGGGAACGTCATCCGGCGGAAATTGTCCATCATCCTCACGCGCCAGCGAGAACCGCAACATGCGAATAATATGCACCTGAGAGAACGCCCGCAGTCGATCTCGAGCATCGGGTCGTGCGCGAACTCACCGCAATCCCCTGCATCACAATCGCCACAATCGAACAGCCTGCGTAGCTTACAGGCGGTCGTGGCTACTACAGGTAACAGCAGCAACTCGTCCTCGGCGAGCCGAGCCGCGCGCGTCGATCCGTCTGCCGCGACGACGGCTTCTTCGTTTGTCGATGCTGCGGCTGACGTCGAGGGTGCGTCGTGTGTGACGGTGCCAGATACTGCCGTGCCGACGGTCGCTTCGCGGGATAAGAGGATGATGACGATGACGAGGCACGCGCGTGGCGACTCGTCCAAGGCTTCGAACGGCAGCAACTGCTCTATCCAGTGAGAGTGGGAGGACGAAAAAAAAGCTGTGTGCTGTCGCTTGCGATTTTGCTTTATTCGCTTCGCGCCATTCCCCCAATCCGTCGCGTCCACCCCAAATTTTTCTTGACCTCCCATTTACAGTAACCCTTGTCAATTGTATCTGCGTGCGTGTACGCTTGTGTCTTCTCAGAACTGGATCTCCGCGGGTTTGTGTGTCTGATTCTGCCTGTTGTATGTACTCCCAACTTGTACTATCTACCCATTTTTTTCCTTCATCTCTTCTTCGTTCTTCATTTCTCCACCATTCATACTATGTATCCTTGATACCTCTTCCCACCCCCATCCATCAAAAGTTAATACCTTACGGACATGTCCAAGCATTTGAATTTACTCATGGTCTTCCTCTGACGGTTACTGGCTACCTATCACCTACTACATCCCTACCTCCGCCGACCCATCTATCGCTATACTCCTTACAATCCGACGACTTCACCACATTCACGGGTAATATATCTATTTATCCCCAGCTAGTTCCCGTATCGGATTAATTTGTGCAACTTGAGAGACAAGAAAAAATGAGAGGTTTTGTTGTCAACCATCCAACGGTGACGAAGTTACCTGATCACTCGAGATAAGCCAATCACGCTTAGCGCAATTCTCCCCTGCGCAATTCTCCCCTCAGGACCAGGCTGCAGAGGACGTCGACGGTGAGATCCGAAATGGTCCTCAACACTTCACCATGCGGGCATCTCTAAGTCCGCCGGCGAAAATGATTCGCTCATCAGTACATCAGTACTGTAGTCTTGTAGCAAAAACTTGTAGCAAAAAACAATCATATCGGATTGTCTGCGAGCCGAGGCAGTGCGGGCGTCACCTCGTGGCGAACTATTCTAGATCTGGTGTTCCCACTCGGCCGCTTCTCACCCGCAGTCCTAGTATCATACCCCCTCAGACGTCTCTCCTCGCTGCTTGCAATGTCTCAGACACCTTCCTCTTCTTCCAATCTCCAGGCTATCTTTAATGATTCCATTAAAGAGTATCGGAAGAAGACGAAGAAAGACCTTCTCCTCCATCCGTTGATGGGCCAGTTGCAGACCTGCAACTCTCCCGCCGATATCCTGGCCGTCCTTCGCACTCAAGTCCAACAGTTCGAGGAATCTACGTCTGGCGATGACAAATTGACAAAGTGGTTGAACCCGACCGTTAACGTCCTTTATGCATTCTCCGCGGTGCTTGGCGAGGGCGTCGGACTGGTGAATCCCATTCTGACGATCCTTCGACGATCCCATCTCTGATACCATCATCAGTAAAAAGTGTCGCCCTATACATGGGCCACGGAATTGGTTATATAATATCAGAATTGATTACAATGTTCCGAAAGTCCACGTAAGGGTGGGAATAATTGTGTCAGCAATATATTGACTATACAACCGACGCGATCCATATATCGTTCTGCAAGAATTGCTGGACTTGCATTGGATTGTGGCCAGATAATTCCATGTAATGCCTTTTAATGATATAATGTAATATAATGATCCTAGATTACGACCAAGAAAAATATTATAAGTGCTTCCATTGTAATTTATGCCTCACTTACATTATGTTCATTGATCATCTCATCTTATCATATTATATTCACTAATCGTAACTATCACCCTTAATGGTCTTAACTTACTAGACTCGTATCGGATTCGAACTCACATCCCGTGGGCCGTGGGTCTCAGTGATGTTACTACTGCACCACCTGTATCAATAATACTCGCGCTAATCTATCACTCTTATTTAGGAAGGCAGGAACAGTCCAAGTTCAAATTTCCGAATGGAGTCCCTACCACTGGCGATGGCTGAATTACTATTACATAGATTAAAAGGTAGCTACAATACAACAAGCCTGAGGACGTGTTTTAATGCCGCGTCTGGGTCTGCGGATCCAAGACACACATCGCCGCGATCGTCATGGTCGTCGCCGCTGCCCAATGCCATCGTCGTATTTGTTGCGGGCGTCACGCCGACGGTGTGGGCATCATCGACGTCGACGTCGGCGGCTGGTGAAGGGGGTGGCGTAGGGCTGGTGATGGGCAGTGGACGCTCCTCGGCAGCCTGCATTGTTAGCGTGATCGTCGTTGCGGTCGTCGTTGCCGCTGCTGCCATCACCGTGACCCCGCGGTCGTCGTCGTTGCCTCCGCCGTCACTCCTCGGTGATTACAGCCATCCACCGTCGTCACGGTATCGTCCTCGCCATCGACACATCAGGGGTCGTCCCCGCTGTTGTCAACGTCGTGGTCATCCTCGCTGTCACCATTGTGGTCATCCTTGTTGTCGTTGCCGTTGGGGTTGTCCTCATGCCTCTGTTGCCAGTGGCACGCCTGCGCACACGCCCCGGGCCAGATCATGCCACTGGGCCAGTCGGTGACTCGGCGTCGAAGATCCTGTGCAGCTTAAGTAGCGCGGCGACGCCCACGCGCGAGCGACAGGGTAAGAGCTTGAAGAACCGTGACGGCTTCAAGTTCTCAGTGCACACGTGCCCCACGGGGAGCGTGGCATGGCATAGCCTGAGGGTGTATGCGTCGCGTGCGGGAGCGGGAAGTCGCGGGACGTCATCTGTTGGGAGGAATGCGTCGGCATGGGAGGTCGTGTGCAGCGCGTCTATGCTGTGGTGTGTCAGGTCAGGCTCACAAGGGTCGGGGGTAAAGAGGAGGACAGTACCTTGTCTGTACTGCCGCCCCGTTGCCCATCCACGCCCACAGCTCCGCTCCCGAGCCCATGCCAGGCTCATCAGGGTGTCCAGCTGTCGTCACGGTAGTCCCGTCTTCTGTTGTCAGTTGGGGATCGCGTGTTCTCGCAGGATCTACCCTGGGGCTAGGGGGTGTAGTGCCAGGCTGGAATGACGACCCCAATCGAAGGAAGGAAGAGGCGTACCGTGGCATATGTCGTCGGTCATGGTGCCCAAACTACTCGCCGGGTCTCTTGGCACCGTGACGGCATTACAAAGCAACGTAGAGAACGAAAAGTGGGCTCGGGCTTGGGCTCGGGGGCAGGCTGGAAGTTTGCCATCGACGAGCCGGACTCGGATGAGAAATCCTAACACCCTTGGTAGCATGACTTTGTATGGGATTTAGTTCCGATAAACGGACAATATCATGCCATTATAATGGCTAACATAATCGGTTGTAATGGATTTCAATGATATGTGCTACAACGGGAATACTTCTGGGGCTTGTCTTGGATAAGAATAATATCAGTCACATACATTGGTTATGGAAATATTCTATGGGTCATATGTGTGAATAAAATAAAATATCATCTATTGCCGTATTGGAATGTATTACACTCCGCGGTCACTTTTACTGATGATATCTCTAGGTATTCTCACCCACGAAAGTCATTTTCGCTGGTGCCGGGGTCCTCCTCTTGGTAGATATCATCCCGGATCACGCTTACTCCGACTGCTCTGACACCGAACGTACACAGGCGGCAAAGGACGTTGCTGCGAGCCAAGATGCGCTCATTGATATCTTTGAGCGCATCGAGAGCTTTTTCAGACGACTCGAGGAGTATAGCGAGGTGCCGACGACGGAGGCGATGAAGGACATCATCGTGAAGATAATGGTCGAGGTACTTGGGATATTTGGGACTGTGACGAAGGAGATGAAGCAGGGGCGAACAAGTGAGTCGATTCGGGATGACGCGCCTCCCGTCGCTGATAGAGATTCAGAGAGATATCTGAAGAAATTGATCGGAAGGAGGGACGTCGAGGATGCACTGCTCCGACTGGATAGATTGACGCAGCAGGAGGTGCAGATGGCGATTGTGCAAGTCCTGAAAATCTCACATCATGTCAAGGACGGAGTGGAGGTTGTCGGCGACAAGGTCGACCTGGCTATTGAGGGTACGTTCAACACGTTCACTACTCACAAATACCATAATAAACCCATATACTAGATGGCCAGGTAGTCAAAACGACGACAATGGAAACGAGAGCTCTGTTGCAACAGACGGCAAACAATATCGACGCGGAAAGGCGTTCGTGGTTCTTTAGTCCCGCTGCCCTTGCTTACTGAGACCAAAAATGTTGCAGGGATCCGGATACGGAAGGACCACCGAGTGTGGCTGTCTCCTCCAGACCCATCCACTAATCAGAATATCGCGTCCACCATTCAGCATGAAGGGACGGCGACATGGTTCTTCCGAGGAAGTATATTCATGGAATGGAAGTCCAAGGCCACCACATCCTTATTGTGGGTCCACGGGAAACGTGCGCCCTTTTGTCGCTTCACATCCTCCCAGATCTTGATCGCCTTCACCTCTGACCTTTGTAGCGGGCTCAGGGAAGAGCATCCTTTGGTTCGTTATCATTTGTCGAATTCATCCCTTGAGAACTTACACCGCCAACTAGCTCCGCAATCATCCAGAACATTATGGCGCTGTGGGAGGCTGGACTAGTATCCATAGCCTACTTCTATTTTGATTTCAAGGACACCGATAAACAAAACCTCAACAACTTGCTCCCTTCGCTTCTAACTCAGCTCTCCACTCGTTCCGACAGTTGTTGCGACGTACTCTCCCGGATTTATATGGCACACGACGACGGCGCACGTAAGCCCAGCACCAACACGTTGATTGGGTGTCTGAAAAAGATGCTCGCACTCCTTGGCCAAGTTCCAATCTACATCATCTTGGACGCGCTAGATGAATGTCCCAATACCTCTGGAATTCCACCCGCCCGCATACAAGTCCTTGATCTCATAAAGGACCTTGTCGACCTCCAGCTTCCGAACCTACACATATGTATCACCAGCCGTCCGGAGAATGACATCCGATCCGCGCTTGGACCCCTAGCATTCCACGCGGTCTCGATTCATGAACAAAGTGGACAAAGGAAGGATATTGAAGACTATATCAGATCAGTCGTTTACGCGGGCTCGGATACGGCGATGAGGAGGTGGAGGGATAAGGATAAAGAGCTGGTCATTGAGACGCTTACGGATAAAGCTGATGGAATGTAAGTGCGACTTATGAATGGGCCAATGACGCTTGCTGACTATTGACAGGTTCCGTTGGGTTTTCTGTCAATTAGAAGTGTTGCAGCATTGCTTTCCACAAAGCATTCGGCGAACGCTCAACGAATTGCCAAAATCCTTGGACGAGACATATGAGCGGGTGTTGAAGGAGATTGGGATGGCCAACCGAGACCACGCTCATCGCCTGTTACAATGTCTCACTGAGGCTGTTCGGCCGCTGCGTGTCGAGGAGCTAGCAGAAATACTTGCACTTGACTTTGATGGGGCCGAAGGAGCGATACCGAAGTTGAAGGAGGACTGGAGGTGGGAGGATCGGCAACGAGCTGTGCTCTCTACGTGCTCAAGCTTGATCACCGAAGTCGACTACTGGGATGGCCGGGTCATTCAGTTTTCGCATTTTTCGGTCAAGGAATTCTTGACTTCCGATCGACTTGCTACTTCCAAAGGAGACGCTTCATACTTTCATATCATTCCCGAGCCCGCACATACGACTCTCGCCCAGGCTTGCTTGGGAACTCTTCTCCAGTTGGACGGCAACCCGGACGATAACGCGGTCGACGATGGTTTTCCGTTGGCGGGATATGCCAGCCAGCATTGGGTGGAACATGCGCAGTTCGGAAAGGTGTCGTCACGCATAGAAGATGGGATGCGACGTCTTTTTGACTCGACCAAGCCACATTTTGCCGCGTGGCTCGAGTTGCACGACATCGACGATCGCTGGGGTAACTTCGGAGATCGCCCCAAAGATCGTGGATCTCCACTGTATTATGCATCGTTGTGCGGATTTCGTGATCTGGCAGCGCAGATCATCGTCGAGCATCCTGAGCAAGTAAATGCGAGGGGAGGTCAAAATCACAGTCCACTGGCGGCGGCATTGCACAAGAGACACTTCAAGGTGGCGGAGCTATTACACCGGCATGGTGCGGCCGTGGATGTTACTGACGACAAAGATAATCGGACTCCGCTATTTGCCGCATCACTGGATGGATCTATCGATGTCACGCGGTGGTTACTCGATCACGACGCAGATCCGAATTGGCAGCAACGCGATCACTGGACTCCCATTCATATAGCTGCAGAGGATGGGCACCTTGAGGTTGTGCGTCTGCTGCTTGAGCGTGGCGCGAACGCAGAGGCCAAGAACAAGGACGGAATGACTCCATTCCGCCGGGCATCGTTGAATGGCCACACAGAGACCACGCGCTTACTGCTCGACCACGGCACAAATGCACATGCTGAGGACAACGACGGACGGACTCCGTTGCACCATGCGTCATCCGTAGGCAATACAGAGACTGTGCGCTTACTGCTCGACCGTGGCGCGAATGCAGATGCCAAGGACAAGGAAGGAAGGACCCCATTGCACCTGGCGTCGTCCGATGGCAGCACAGAGACCGTGCGCTTGCTGCTCGACCACGGCACAAATGTACATGCTGAGGACAACGGCGGACGGACTCCGTTGCACTATGCGTCATATGAAGGCGAAACAGAGACTGTGCGCTTCCTGCTCGACCGTGGTGCGAACGCAGAGGCCAAGAAGAAGGATGGATTTACTCCATTGCACCTGGCGTCGTTGAATGGCCACAGAGAGACCGTGCGCTTACTGCTCGACCACGGCACAAATGCACATGCTGAGGACAACAAGGGATGGACTCCGTTGCACCATGCGTCATCCAAAGGCAATACAAAGACTGTGCGCTTACTGCTCGACCGTGGCGCGAATGCAGATGCCAAGGACAAGAAAGGAAGGACCCCATTGCAGGTCGCATCGGAAGAGACAGTCGTACAGATGTTGACAGAGCATGGCAGACAGCGAGACAGAGTACTGTAGATTGCTTCATAATGTATGTCGAGTCATTGTAATAGTATGGGCATCTCTTCTGCGGGTATTCAAATATTTACGTTTAGGATGCGCTGCGTGGGTGGCCGTATGATGCACGATGAGTACCCTTTTTCACTTTCTCGCTCATTGACGACTACCCTCGTTCTCCCATACCGTTCATCATCCCAAAAACGAGTAAATCGCATTCACTCTATTCACGTATAGAAACTTGCGTCTCGTACGTAAATATTCCGCCCCAAGATTTTTGCAAGAGTCACAATCCAAAGAAAAAGACATCCTTGTTGACCAACAATCCCCGACGGAGGCCCGACTTCGAGTGCAGATGCCTTCCCTCCGTAACGATCACTCGTAGCACGCGACCCTGGTTTCTGACCCCATCGAGATCTTCCTTCTTTACGTGCATCTGGCAGTTCTCAAGCCCGCAGACCGCTCCGACATTGCCTGGGGGCACTTCCTCGATCTTGGACCAAGTTCGCTCTTTTAGTCAACATCGAGCCGAAATCTCCCACCAGATGCAGGGGAGGAAACGCAAAAGGCAGTGGGATGCCGAAGGCCAAGGAATAGCGAAGACGGCACAATCCCATCGTGTTCGAGTACGTTCACCTTATGGATAAAACTACTTTTGGGAGCAATACAGGGAGCATCTTGTGGAAACAAAGTTCGTTCCACTATCCTTGTTCGCTCCCTCGTGCTATTATTTGAATGCTTGAGACGGGTGCACTGCCCTCCTCCCCCTAAAAAGCCCTTCCTCCGTGACTCACTTCGACGAGCGTGGGACCCCTCCTGCACCATGTGCTTAATTTTTCGGTCTCAATCTCTAAACAACAGCGACGCTTTCCAGAGGGACGCCGTGGCCTATTCGACTATGGGAAGCTCAGCCAGGCTCACGTCTTCAAACTCGGTGCGTGCTCCGGGTACCAAGGGTGCTGCTGATTTCTTATATTTGTCGGGAATAGGTAGATCAAGGACTGGACTTATCGTACTCGCACTGAGCCCCTTCGTGCGCGAATGCACCGCAACGGACATCCCGCGCTGTATTGCTTCTGTGCAAGGACGTCCTCTCCGCCTTCGCCCCCACCACCGTTACTAAAGCAGCTTTCGATGGGTTCTCCCCACACTGCGCCAGGTCGGCGTGCGCAGCGCTGACGTGCCGTTCGTTCTGGACTGTGTCTACCACCGGATGTTAGTACGCCCTCTAGCTCATGACATTGACGGTTCTCGCAACGGCGATGCACGCTGTGGCCGGGCTGCGGGCTGAAGACGTCCTGTGGGAGTTCTTGCGGGTGGATCGCACCGGGGTGGCGAGTATGGAGCATTGGTGATGACTTGTTGAGTACGTGCTGGGAGACGTGGGTCGGAGGCCGTCATTTCTGCATTAAGAGGCGGTACTGCGGTAAAGCCTCCTCGGGTGTGCATGGTTCCATTTATTGGAGGGAGTGTATATGATACATCTACGTGCGTCTAACCTACGACTGTCTTAGGCCTCTTGACAATGCCGTGAAAGACATCGACCATGAAACTCGTGATCGGAAGAGCCCCGTGACTTGGGCGAGCGAACAACTTGAATGCTTTGGAATATTACGTTTGTTGTTTGTTCACTCAGTTCATCACGGATGGTATCTACGCGGGTGAATCCATTCGCCGGCCAGCTGACGTGTTTGCGTCTCTCGTGTTTCCCTGCCCCCATTTACTTGTCTAAAGAATTCGACTTTCCCTAGCATGAACTTTCGGTCAACTGTTACGCAAACTACTATCCTATCCCTACCTACACACTGTCTGCTTAATTCCCATGACCGGAGAGAAGAAAACATTTTGAGAAACTACCCGGGGTACCGATTGACCGAGAACTCGAACCGAGATTGCGAGTGTAAATTCAACCAATCCTCTTAAGCGCATCCTTTCCTACCGAGACTCTACTTGTCTACCTCGACCTGAAACTTTTAACTACACTCGGATCTCCCTCCAAGTCGGCGACGACGGGATGAAGAGACTCCCTCGCCTGTTTTTTGAAAACATTAACATAATTCTGATCCGAAGATACCACGAGGTCATACGAGTGGGGCTGTCGTCAACTGCCAATCATTCGGGCGCCCCCGTGCCATCTTCTGCCAGTATCATACCCTCAGACGCCTCTCCTCGCTGCTGTTGCCATGTCTCAGACCTCTCCCATGGCTCCTCTTCCTCCAGTTCCCGGGCCATCTTCTGTGCTTCCCTGGAAATTTATAATTAGAAAAATGTTCTCACGCATCCGTTGATGGCTCCGGTTGTAGACCTGCAACTCTTTCTCCGACACTCAGATCCAACAGTTCGAGCAATCTATTACGTCCGGTGACGACAAGTTGACAAAATGGTTGATCCCGACTGTCAACGTCTTTTACGCGTTCTCCGCAGCCCGTGGCGAGGGCGTCGGCTGGTAACTCCTATTCCGACCACCCTTCTACGATCGAAACTCTGATATCATATTTGTAAGTGTTCTTTCTCCCGAAAGCCATTTTCGCTGAAGGCCTGTGTCCTCCTCTTGATCGCTATTACTCTGGATCACCCTTACGTGGACTGCTCTGATGCCAAACGTACACAGGTGGCAAAGGACGTTACTGCGAGCCAAGATGCGCTCGTCGATATCTTCGAGCGCATCGAAAGCTTCTTCAGACGGCTCGAGGAGTATAGTGAGGTGCGGACAACCGAGGCGATGAGGGGCATTGTCGTGAAAATAACAGTCGAGGTGCTTGGGATATTTGGGATTGTGACGAAGGAGATGAAGCAAGGACGAGCAAGTAAGTCGATCACTAATGATACGTCGCTCTTCGCTGACAGATATTTAGAGAGATGTCAATTGGAAGAAGGGATATCGAAGACGCGCTCGGCAGACTGGATAATTGACGCAACAGGAGGTGCAGATTGCGATTGTGCAGATGCTGAAAAGCGCACATCGTATCAAGGACGGATGGAAGCTGTTGGCGACAAGGACAATGTGGCTATTGAGGGTGCGTTCAGCACGTTAGCTACGCCAATGGAAACTTTATTGACGCATTACCATCTTCCAGGGCGAGTTCGGGGTCGCCGATCTCGGTGTTAGTGCGAGTGTCATTGACTTTCGAGCGCCGCTGCCATCTTCGCGTCCGCTTCTCCGCCGGGAGGTAGCATCGAGTCGCTGCTACAAGCATCATCATTCCCATCATCAGCGCGCTGTCCCTGCGCAATGCGACTCGGCCAGAGCTAGGGCCAAGACCGAGAGGAGAAGCATCCGGGCTCGAGTCGCGACGTAACAGGCGTTGGGGTCTTTCAGGGAGCAGTGCAGATGACGGCGGTAGTGGGGGAGATGGTGACTCACTCGTGCCCATCCCGTTCCCGCGCGCCGTGTCTGGCGAGTATGGCGGTGCTCCCTCGTCGAGCCCGTTCAATACGCCATCGCAGTCGCAGTCTCCCTCGTTCGATCCGGTCGAGTGCGCCACGTCTAACGAGCCTGGTGCGAGCTTAACTACGTCTGGTAACGTCAATTCCCGTCGCCGTTTCTCCCACGAGGGCGGTTCCAAAGCGAAATGAATGTTGTGAGTTCGTGCAGGCGGCAGCGGCCCAACTCGTACGACGAGTTTGGTGCCAAGCCGCGGCGGTCGCGGTTTGAGAGCATGGTCAACCTCGGCGTCGCGTCGGGAGAACAGGCAAGCGCAAGCGATCAGATGGTGCGGGATGCGACGGAAGGAAGCGTGTCCCGACGCTTGTCGTGAGGGAGGATGGAAAGGCACCAACGCACTTTGTAAGTGGTCCACCTCATACGGGAGGTTGGTATTTAACCGATGGACTCTCTTCTTTTCTTTGAGCAACTTGGCGATTGTATCGGACGCGGGCAGTTTGGCACTGTATCGCGCGCTCAACTTGAACACCGGGCAGATGGGTTGGACTACTTGCATCGCAGCGACGTCGCGCATTGCGATCTCAAGGCGGTGAACATCCTCACGACCAAGACTGGGGACGTAAAGCTATCAGGCTTTGGCGTCTCGCTCAACCTGCGCGCGATGGAGCGCGAGATCAAGGACGTCACAGGCACCCCGAACCGGATGGTCCCTGAAGCCATTGAGCTCAAAAGCGCTACGCCCAAGTCCGACATCTGGTGACTCTGGTCCCTTGGATGCACGGTTATCGAATTGCTGACGGTACGCCCGCCTTCTGGGGAGATCGGGAATGCCAAGACAGGTGACTGGACTGGAGTTGTTCTGTTTTTCCGCAGTCGTTAACCCAAACGGAACGCACAGTGATGTTCCGGATAGTCAAAGACGGGTCTCCACCGACTCCTGAATGCTTTTCTAGTCCGCTTTTCGCGTTCCCTAAGGGGCGTTTCCCCAGGGCTCGTCAGAACAACCGGGTGCGTAGCAACTATTTGAGTATGAGGTTGTGACAATATCTGTAGGAGCGGAAAGGCTAAAATTTTCAAAGGACTTGCAGCCACAGGATAGGATACCTTTCCTTTGGCGGGTAAGCGCAGACCTGCAAAAGAACGGCGGCTCGGCACGACAGTTTATGGCAAATCTCGAGCGCGACTCTCCGATTCCCATGTATGCAGGCCAGCCGTTTGACGGTGACATGGCGATGCTGTTCAGTTCGCCAGCCCGCCAGGTCATCGCCTTTTTATGGCCAGTGCATCATCAGTCCCCCGTGAAGCTCCGCAAAGCGAATAGGGCTGTACACCGTTACCGTATTGACGGCTCAACGGCACCCGTATTACGGCTACCGTATCCGTACCGTTGGTATCTGAAACCCTTGGTGAACGGTACGGGATCCGGTACGGGATAACCCCGTAAGACACCCGTAGTCGTACGGCCGTCAACGGAGTAGTACGGTTTGTACGGCTCTCATATTACCAACACTACCACATACCCCAGCTCCGGCTGCCCGGTGAGTCGCCAGACTGCGCTGACTCTCGCGTACCATACCCCTCTGCCATATCCTATGTACTTGGCATGCTTCTCTCTTTTTCCTCTCGGTGACCAGCCTTCCTCTGGTGAGGTGGCTCTAGACGGTTATTTTTCCGCTCTATTTACTTCGCACGGCGCACGTGATACCTTATTACACTACCTCTCGTAAATCTCGCTCTGTAGGGAGTCGAGGACCGGCTTTGTATTCCCATACTGCCCCGGAATAAACACGATCCAAAAAAAAAAAAAAAGAAACACTACCACATACATAGTTAACCCAAGCTGTGTGCTGCATGCATCAACCAACTTTGAGCTCGCCTTGAAACCACTGCTGGTTGACCTCGGTTTCAGCCATCTCAGAGTTAGTCAAAGCCTGTCCATTATCTTGAACATTGTTTCCATGCCATCACCTTTCTCTTTGCTCGAATCAAACTTCACCTTGCCTCAAACACTTTTCTCCAAGCTTTTCTCCCTTTTCTTTCCCTCACATTCCAAGTCGTTGTTCCTTGCCTCTTATGCCTGTTCCTTCCGCCCGGCTTCCACCCTCGCATTTTATATGAAGGCTTGATGGCAGACTATGCACAAGATGCCGACCTTCTCGCGGCTCGCGGCTGCACGGCTCTGGCGGTGTTTTCGGTCTCGGTCCGACGTCACATGGCTGGGTTGCCATATCGGTCATATCGTCTCGCCACAGCTCGCTCCTCGCTATCGATCGCGACAACTCCCCTTCTCTCTCTCCCTGCTCGTCTCCTTCGCCTTCGCTCACCCCTGCCTCTCGTCACCACGGACCGCCGTTGAACCGACCCCTTCGCAAGACGCTCAGCAGCTACCCATAGACAGGCCGCGCGTCCCCGCGCCTCGTGTCATCTTTGTCCCTCAACACCCCGTCGCATTGCTCATCTCTCATTTCCCTTTCAAGCATGTCAAGTTCGCTCTCGGCTGCCTTTGGCCCCCCGCAAGACGCCGTCGGAGTCCGTGCGCCGCCGTTGGATTCGGAAGAGGAGTCGTATTGTCGTGCGTCATCGTGTCTTGGCCCCCCTTTGATTGTTATTCTCATTCGCTCGCTACCTTTCACAGTTAATCCGTTTCGGTGTCTCGTTTCTGTGCTCATCTCCCATTGACCGTTTGTCTTACTCGATCGTCTCCGCGTCTCGCTTCCCCTATGCCACCTCTTTACCTTACCTCCGCATTCCCACCTACTTGTCTGGGTAGCTACTTCTACATGTATTTATACCTCGCGTTCTTGGCTCAGAATAATCAGTCTAGTTTGGTTTCCCCCTCCTCTTTCCTGTGTGCCGCGCGATCGTCCAGGAAGTCAGGCCCTACCGCGGGCACTCGAAGGACATCGCCTCTCGTCTCTCGTCTCTTGTTTCCGCTCTCGCTCCCGTCTCCGCTTTGTCCTCTCGCCCGTCAACGCCCGCTCCCGCCTTCGTCCGTTCGCGTTTGCACTGGCTGTCGCCGTTGCAAACGCTTCGGACTCGGTCGCTCTCCATCTGTAACCCCTGCACGGAATCCCCTCCGCCTTCTAACTCCTTCTAACTCACACGGACTCGGCTCCGTACATCGCCGACCTCGAGAAAGCGAAATCAGCACTCCACACTTTTTATCACGACAACTACTGTAGTTTCACATCCAGTACGGACAAATACGACCATGCAACTGCTGCGCCGGTCATGCAAAATGGGTCACCTCAAAAGGTCGACTTCACTGCAAGATACAAACGAACCAACCGTCGGGTTTCTGATGAACTCGAAGAATACTTCAAGCTTGGGCAGGAGGATTTTGAGACATGCCGACCACTTGACTGGTGGTTGGGGAGACGTGCCCAATTTCCCAATCTGTACCGTCTTTTTCTCGGGACGTCCTGGCTATTCCTGGTGAGTCGTTTTCACTTCCTTTGGCTGTACACAATTCAAGGCATCGTCTTAGGGTCTGCCGTTGCAGTTGCAGTGAGCACATCTTCTCTGGTGGCCGTGACACCATTTCCATGAGAGGTGCAAGTCTCCACCCTGACACGGTGACACCACCCGCACCTTGATGCTAGTCAAACATCGCCTTCGGTTGGCCCGAGTTGCCATTGACAGAGTGATTTGATACAAGTTTCGTCTTGAGTTTCGTCCAAGGTTTTGTCATTTAGAACAAAATATATTGTAGTACCCACCGTCCACCGTATACCGCCGTTTACGGCCGTACAGAACCCCGTGCCGTGCCGTTGGGTCTCAAACCAACATCTTACGGGTACGGTTTACGGTTTCCCCGTCACCGTACCAGCACCGTCACCTTACGGCCGTATGCCGTATACGGTACGGCGTACAGCCCTAAAAGCGAAGCAGACCTCTTTGAGATACGCGAACATACCTTTGTCACGACGACCTTTAGCAAACGTGCGTATCAGTTGACGTGAACTTGAGCTGATGTGCCAGTGGTTGATCGATATATAGCCGTCAACTGTCGCGTATGCATAAGCTGGCGAAGATGGGCGCGGTGCTTTGTTCGCACTGCAGTCTCATCGCACACCCCAAGTGCGCAGGCCGCGCAGCGCTAACTTGCGACCTTCGCTCGAAATTGCTCGCAGCTGCCCCGCCTAGTTCTTCATACGCTTGCCGGACCGTCATCCTGCGAACGCGAGCTCATCTCGAGGCAACCTCGACCGTGATCGTGACAAGCGGGAACGGGAGCGCATGAATTCACCTCAGCTATCTCTGACGTCGTCCCCTCATCAGTCCATAGCATATAAGGTTCTCTCGCTATTCAACAAGCGCTCGTGCGCCTTTATCACGCCCGACCCGACACACTCCAACTCATCCATCTCACTCGCCGGCGCTATGTCCCCTCCTCTCACACTCGCAGGCCAAAGTGACAAGCGTGATACCGGAGGGTAAAGCCATCCGGCGGAAATTGTCTATCAACCTCACGCACCAACGAGAACCGCAATAGGTGAATAATGCGCACCTGAGAGAACGTCCGCAATCGATCTTGAGCGTCGGCTCGTCATGCGTCATGCACCGACTCGCCACAGTCGCCAGCGTCGCACTGGCAATCGCTTACAGCAGCAGCGCGTCCTCGGCGAGCTGGGCCGCGCGCCGTTCCGTCTGCCGCGACAACGGCCTCGTCGTTCATCGATGCTGCGGTTGACGTTGCGGGTGCCTCGTGAGTACGCGTGAGTACCAGTGCCGGACACTACTGCGCCGACGGTCACCTCGCGGGATAAGAAGATACCCAAGATAATGCCGCTGACGAGGCGCGCGCGTGGTGACTGGTGACCGGTGACCCGTCCAAGGCTTCGAACGGCGGGAAGTGCTCAACCCACAGAGGGAGGATGAAAAAATGCTGTGTGCTGTCGCTTGCGTTTTCCTTCATTCGCTTCGCAGTCCTTCCTCCCAATTCGTTGCGTCCACCCCAAAATTTCTCGGCCTAGCTTTACAGTAACCCTTGTCAGTTGTATGTGCGTGCGTGCGTGTACGCGAGTGTCTTCCCAGACTGGATCTCCGCGGGTTTGTGTGACTGATTTCGCCTGTTGTATGTACTACTCCCAACTTGTACTATCTACCTTCATCTCCTCTTCGTTCTCCTTTTCTCCACCATTCATATTATGTATCCTTGATACCTCTTCCCACCCCCATCCATCAAAAGTTAATACCTTACGGACATGTCCTAGCATTCGAATTTACTCATGCCGCTGGTCTTTCTCTGACGGTCCTACCTATCGCCTACTACATCCCTACCTCCGCCGACCATCTATCACTATACTCATTACAATCTGACGGCTTCACCGCATTCACGGGTAATATATCTATCTAGCCACCTAGCTAGCTCCCGTATCGGATTAATTTGCAACTTGAGAAAAAAAGAACTCGGACGTCATTCGACCTTGAGCACCAATCACGCCAACTTCCCTCCCCGTGCAAGCGGACGCTGGCGTCGAGACCCTAGACCCTTCACTGCGTGGGCCTCCCTCTAACTCAGCGGGAAACAATGACTCGGATGATTCGTGCATTAGTGGTTTTGTGACAACAAAATCATATCAGATTGTCTACGAGCCGAGGCAGTGCGGGCGTCACCTAGCAAACCGGCGCCCTCGTGGCGAACTTCTAGATCTGGTGTTCCCACTCGGCCGCTTCTCATCCGCAACGTCTCTCCTCGCTGTTGTTGCAATGTCTCAGACACCTTTCTCTTCTTCCAATCTCCAGGCCATTTTTAATGCTTCCATTAAAGAGTATCAGAAGAAGACGAAGAAAGACCTTCTCCTCCATCCGTTGATGGGCCAGTTGCAAACCTGCAACTCTCCCGCCGACATCCTGGCCGTCCTGCGCACTCAAGTCCAACAGTTCGAACAATCTACGTCTGGCGATGATAAGTTGACAAAATGGTTGAACCCGACCGTTAACGTCCTTTATGCCTTCTCCGCGGTGCTTGGCGAGGGCGTCGGACTCGTGAATCCCATTGCGATGATCCTCCGACGATCCCATCTCTGATACCACATTTCTAGGTGTTCTCACCCGCGAAAGTCATTTTCGCTGGTGCCGGTGTCCTCCTCTTGGTAGATATCATCCTGGATCACGCTTACTCCGACTGCTCTGATACCGAACTTACACAGGCGGCAAAGGACGTTGCTGCGAGCCAAGATGCGCTCGTCGATATCTTCGAGCGCATCGAGAGCTTCTTCAGACGACTCGAGGAGTATAGCGAGGTGCCAACGACGGAGGCGATGAAGGACATCATCGTGAAGATAATGGTCGAGGTGCTTGGGATATTTGGGATTGTGACGAAGGAGATGAAGCAGGGGCGAACCAGTGAGTCGATCCGAGATGACGCGCTTCCCGTCGCTGATAGAGATTCAGAGAGATATCTGAAGAAATTGATCGGAAGGAGGGATGTCGAGGATGCGCTGGTCCGACTGGATAGATTGACGCAGCAGGAGGTGCAGATGGCGATTGTGCAAGTCCTGAAAATCTCACATCATGTCAAGGACGGAGTGCAAACCGTCGGCGAGCAAGTACAGGGCGTCGATGACAAGGTCAACGTAGCTATTGAAGGTACGTCCAGTACATTTGCCACTCACAACTGTCAACTCCAACGGAAACCCATATGCGACTAGACGGCAAGGTAGTCAAAGTGACGACAACGGAAACGAGAGCTCTATTGCAACAGACGGTAAACACTATTGACGCGGAAAGGCGTTCGTGGTTCTTTAGCTTCGCTGCTATGGCCTGCTGAGACTAAAATGCGGCTTCAGGGAGCCGGGTACGGAAGGACCACCGAGCCTGGCTGTCTCCGCCAGACCCGTCCACTAATCAAAATATTGCATCCACCGCTCAACATGAAGGCACGGCAACGTGGTTCTTCCAGGGGAGTATATTCCTGGAATGGAAGTCCAAGGCCACCACATCCTTGTTGTGGGTCCACGGGAAACGTGCGCTCTTCTGTCGCTTCACATCCTCCCTGATCTTGATCGCCTTCGCCTCTGATCATTGTAGCGGGCTCAGGGAAGAGCATCCTTTGGTTCGTTATCATTTGTCGAGTTCACCCTTCAGGAACTTACAACGCCAACTAGCTCCGCAATCATCCAAGACATAACGACGTTGCGGGAAGCCAGACTAGCCTCCATGGCGTACTTCTATTTCGATTTCAGGGATACCGATAAACAAAACCTCCGCAACTTGCTTCCTTCGCTTCTTACACAGCTCTCCGCTCGTTCCGACGATTGCTGCGACATACTCTCCCATGTATATGAAGCGCACGATAATGGCGCACATAAACCTAACACGGACACGTTGATTAGATGTCTTAAAGATATGCTCGCGCTACCTGGCCAAGGCCCAATCTACATCATCTTGGACGCGCTAGACGAATGTCCCAATACCTCTGGGATTCCACCTGCCCGCAGACAAGTCCTTGATCTCATAATGGACCTTGTCGGCCTCCAGCTTCCAAATCTACACATATGTATCACCAGCCGTCCGGAGATCGACATCCGAGCCGCGCTTGAACCTCTAACATTTCACCCGGTCTCGATTCATGAACAAAGTGGACAAAAGAAGGATATTGAAGACTATATTAGATCAGTCGTTTATGCGGGCTCGGATACGGCGATGAGGAGATGGAGGGATAAGGATAAAGAGCTGGTCATTGAGACGCTCACGGATAAAGCTGATGGAATGTAAGTGCGACTATGAATAGGCCAATGACGCTTGCTGATTATTGACAGGTTCCGTTGGGTTTTCTGTCAGCTAGAAGTGTTGCAACATTGCTTTCCACAAAGCATCCGGCGAACGCTCAACGAATTGCCGAAATCGTTGGACGAGACATATGAGCGGGTGTTGAAGGAGATTGGGATGGCCAACCGAGACCACGCTCATCGCCTGTTACAATGTCTCACTGCGGCTGCTCGGCCGCTACGTGTTGAGGAGCTCGCCGAAATACTTGCACTTGATTTTGATGAGGCAAAAGGAGCGACACCGAATTTGAAGGAGGACTGGCGATGGGAGGATCGGCAACGAGCTGTGCTCTCTACGTGCTCAAGCTTGATCACGCAAGTCGACGATGGCGGTTCCCAGGTCGTTCAGTTTTCGCATTTTTCGGTCAAGGAATTCTTGACTTCCGATCGGCTTTCCACTTCCAAAGGAGACGCTTCATACTTTCATATCATTCCCGAGCACGCACACACGACTCTCGCACAGGCTTGCTTGGGCACTCTTCTCCAGTTGGACGGCAACGCGGACGATAACCCGGTCAAAGATAGGTTCCCGTTGGCGAGATATGCCAGCCAGCATTGGGTGGAACATGCGCAGTTCGGAAAGGTGTCGTCACGCATAGAAGACGGGATGCGACGTCTTTTTGACTCGACCAAGCCACATTTTGCCGCGTGGCTCGATTTGCACGACATCGACGATCGCTGGAAAAGCTTCGGAGATCGCCCCAAAGATCGTGGATCTCCACTGTATTATGCTTCGTTGTGCGGATTTCGTGATCTGGTAGCGCACATCATCGTCGAGCATCCTGAGCAAGTAAATGCGAGGGGTGGTGAAAATCACAGTCCACTGGCTGCGGCATTGCACAAGAGACACTTCAAGGTGGCGGAGCTATTACACCGGCATGGTGCGGCCGTGGATGTTACTGACGACAATGATAATCAGACTCCGCTATTTGCCGCATCGTGGGATGGATCTATCGATGTCACGCGGTGGTTACTCGATCACGACGCTGATCCGAATTGGCAGCTAGACGATCACTGGACTCCCATTCATACAGCTGCAGAGTATGGACACCTTGAGGTTGTGCGTCTGTTGCTTGAGCGTGGCGCGAACGCAGAGGCCAAGAACAAGAAAGGAAGAACTCCATTGCAGTCGGCGTCGTTGTTTGGCAAAACAGAGACTGTGCGCTTGCTGCTCGACCACGGCACAAATGCACATGCTGAGGACAACGATGGACGGACTCCGTTGCACGATGCGTCATCCAATGGCGGTGCAGAGACTGTGCGCTTGCTGCTCGACCGTGGCGCGAGTGCAGATGCCAAGGACAAGGAAGGAAGGACCCCATTGCAGGTCGCATCGGAAGAGACAGTCGTACAGATGTTGACAGAGCATGGCAGACAATGAGACAGAGTACTATAGGTTGCTTCATAATGTATGTCGAGTCATTGTAATAGTATGGGCATCTCTTCTGCGGGTATTCAAATATTTACGTTTAGGATGCGCTGCGTGGGTGGCCGTATGATGCACGATGAGTACCCTTTTTCGCTTTCTCGCTCATCGACGACTACCCTCATTCTCCCATACCGTTCATCATCCCAAAAACGAGTAGATCGTATTCACTCTATTCACGTATAGAAACTCGCGTCTCGTACGTTCTTTAAATATTCCGCCCCAAGATGTTTGCAAGAGCCACAATCCAAAGAAAAAGACATCCTTGTTGACCAACAATCCCCGACGGAGGCCCGACTTCGAGTGCAGATGCCTTCCCACCGTAGCGATCACTCGTAGCACGCGACCCTAGTTTCTGACCCCGTCGAGATCTTCCTTCTTTACGTGCATCTGGCAGTTCTCAAGCCCGCAGACCGCTCCAACACATTTCCCGGGGGCACTTCCTCGATCTTGGACCAAGTTCGCTCTTTTAGTCAACATCGAGCCAAAATCTCCTACCAGATGCAGGGGAGGAAACGCAAAAGGCAGTGGGATGCCGAAGGCCAAGGAATAGCGAAGACGGCACAATCCCATCGTGTTCGAGTACGTTCACCTTATGGATAAAACTACTTTTGGGTGCAATACAGGGAGCGTCTTGTAGAAACCAGGTTCGTTCCACTATCCTTGTTCGCTCCCTCGTACTATTATTTGAATACTTGAGACAGGTGCACTGCCCTCCTCCCCTAAAAAGCCCTTCCTCCGTGACTCACTTCGACGAGCGTGGGACCCCTCCTGCACCACGTACTTAATTTTTTCGGTCTCAACCTCTAAACAACAGCGACACTTCCCAGAGGGACACCATGACCTATTCGACTATGGGAAGCTCAGCCAGGCCTACGTCCTCAAACTCGGTGCGTACTCCGGGTACCAAGGGTGCTGCTGATTTCTTATTTTTGTCGGAAATAGGTAGATCAGGGACTGGACTTATCGTACTCGCACTGAGCCCCTTCGTGCGCGAATGCACCGCAACGGACATCCCGCGCTGTATTGCTTCTGTGCAAGGACGTTCTCTCCGCCTTCGCCCCCACCACCGTTACTAAAGCAGCTTTCGATGGGTTCTCCCCACGCTGCGACACGGCGGTGTGCGCAGCGCTGATGTGCCGTTCGTTCTGGACTGTGTCTACCACCGGGTGTTAGTACATCCTCTAGCTCATGACACTGACGGTTCTCGCAACGGCGCTGCACGCTGTGGCCGGGCTGCGGGCTGAAGACGTCCTGTGGGAGTTCTTGCGGGGGTGGGCCGCGCCAGGGTGGCGAGTATGGAGCATTGGTGAGCACTTGTTGAGTACGTGCTGGGAGACGTGGGTGGGAGGCCGTCATTCTTGCATTAAGAGGCGGTACTGCGGTAAAGCCTCCTCGGGTGTGCATGGTTCCATTTATTGGAGGGACTGTATATGATACATCTACGTGCGTCTAACCTACGACTGTCTTGGGCCTCTTGACAATGCCGTGAAAGACATCGACCATGAAACTCGTGATCGGAAGAGCCCCGTGACTTGGGCGAGCGAGAACAACTTGAACGCTTTGGAATATTACGTTTGTTGTTTGTTCACTCAGTTCATCACGGATGGTATCTACGCGGATTCGCCGGTGAGGTCCAGCTGACGTGTTTGCGTCTCTCGTGCTTCCCCGCCCCCATTTACTTGTCTGAAGAATTCGACTTTCCCTAGCATGAGCTTTCGGTCAACTGTTACGCAAACTACTATCCTATCCCTACCTACACACTGTCTGCTTAATTCCCATGACCGGAGAGAAGAAAACATTTTGAGAAACTACCCGGGGTACCGATTGACCGAGAACTCGAACCGAGATTGCGAGTGTAAATTCGACCAATCCTCTTAAGCGCATCCTTTCCTACAGAGACTCTGCTTCTCTACCTCGACCTGAAACTTTTAACTATACTCGGATCTCCCTCCAAGTCGGCGACGATGGATGAAGGACTCCCTCGCCTGTGTTTTGAAAACATTAATATAATTCTGAGCCGAAGATATCACGAGGTCATACGAGTGGGGCTGTCGTCAACTGCCAATCATTCGGACGCCCCCGTGCCATCTTCTGCCAGTATCATACCCTCAGACGCCTCTCCTCGCTGCTGTTGCCATGTCTCAGACCCCTCCCATGGCTTCCTCTTCCTCCAATTTCCAGTCCATATTCTGTGCTTCTGGAAATGTATAAAATGAAGACGAAGAAACACCTTCTCGCGCATCCGTTGATGGCTCAGGTTGCGGACCTGCAACTCTCTCACCGATATCCTCCGCACTCAAGTCCAACAGCTCGGACAATCTACTGACGATAAGTAGACAAAATCGTTGATTCCAACCGTCAACGTCCTTTATGCGTTCTCCGCAGCCCTTGGCGAGGGCGTCGGACTGGTAAGTCCTATTCCGACCACCCTTCTACGATCCAAAGTCTGATATCGTATTTATAGGTGTTCTCACCTGCAAAAGTGATTTTCCGTTGGAGCTGGGGTCCTTTTCTTGGTAGCTATTGCTCTGGATCACACTTACGCGGACTGTTCTGATACCGGACGTATACAGGCGGAAAAGGACGTTGCTGCGAGCCATCGTTGATATCTTCGAGCGCATCGAAAGCCTCTTCAGACGGCTCGAGGAGTATAGCGAGGTCCCGACGACAGAGGCGATGAGGGACGTCATGGTGAAAGTAATGGTCGAGAATTTTTGGTACTGTGACGACCTTCCCCTCGCGTTGTCACCCCACGCGGCTTTACATCTACGTCTACGTCTAGTCTCAACTACCCGCCCTCGTACTCTTCCAACGCCATCCGACGATCATCCATAGATCGCCGATCACCTTCACCTGCCCTTCCACGTGCCTCGTCTCCAAGTACACCCAGTCGACCCCGTGCGCTTTCCCCGGGCTCTCATCACCATCCCCAGCAACAACATCAGCGCGCGGTCTCCCCGTCGTCGGCCATGATCCGCCATACGAACTCCACCTCGTCGCTATCACCTGCAGGTCCTTCAAATCCTCTGCATCGGGAGGCGGTCCGCGCGGCCACTTCGGTGCTCTGCAAGGAAATGCTGAGACCTGGTCAAAGCGCGAGCCTTGGGTTACGTGAAGCAGAGGAGGTCGAATGCCGCATGCGTGCCCTTGCGCGACTCGAGCGAGTGTGGGTAAGAAGCGGGGCTTCTACGAACGGGAGTACGACCCAACTTGGCGGGTTGAGTCTGAGCGCCAATATGGCAGGAGAAGAGAGAGAGCGAAGGATGTTCACAGAGGCGCTGCGGGATGGCTATGTCCTCTGCCAGTGAGTGGTTCTGTTTGCCTTGGTTACCCGCATGTGCAGGAGCGGAACACTAACTCCTGTTCTATGAATTCATTTGCAGACTTATGAACAAGTTGCGGCCTGGGTCCATAGCTCGGATTGACCCGCGCGAGGACGGCAAGCTCCGCACATCGAACGTGACAAAGTTCCTTGCATCCTGCTCTGCAAACGGGCTCCCACCCGAGGACCTCTTCCTGCGCGACGATCTCATCGAGGGCACATCCGACTGCCTCGCACGCGTGGCAAAGACTATCAACGCTCTTGTCAAGTGGGCAGAGACTCCTGTGCCGACTCACTCACATCTCTTGCGCGGAGGTGGTGGCAGACTCAAGCCTATCAACACATCTCTCGCAAACGCAGCACCCGGCTCACTTTACCGCACTGGCTCGTCTTCACGAGCAGTCATGTCCTCGCCCAACTTGTCTTCGCCGCCTTCCCCTCTCCCCCACACGGAATACTTCCAGACACCGGTCACCACCACCAGCCGGCCTTCCCACGCTACGTTCTCACAGTCCAGACGATACCGCATCGTCTATCAAGCGATGCGGGAACGGCGCTTGGAACTGACACGGATGGACGTCAGACGCCTACGGGGACGACCAGCGACCGTGACAAAGTGCCCCCGATCCTCACGCCCCGTTCGCCCGTACGTTCGCGTCCATCTGAGCGCTCTCTCCTCGCAAGCCCCGGTGGCGACTCACTCCTTGCGCCGTCCTTAAACGAGTCTGCACGCATGTCGATCGCTGACTCGACGACGGGGCATTCCATCGCGTCGAGCAACATCACAGACACCAGTACGTACTCGAGCCTGCTGGACGCCGGCTTCGGACTGGGGTTCAGCGCCGGGCGCAGCGGCAGTGGCTCAGGACCATATGGGAAGTTTGGCACAATACGCACCGTCACGACCGAGGCGACGTCGTTCATCCCATCCAAGTGGCCTAGCTTGACCCTCACGGAGGGCAGCGCGATGGCTGCGTCCATGTTGGGCTGTGATGACACTCTGGCCGGCGATATCGCCAGCAGCATTTTCGGCAATAATAGTCCGAATGGCCACGTCGGCATCCAGCGCAGACGTGGTAGCCTTGAGAGTCCCACCTTGCGACCGCGTGAACGAAGACCGAGCGAGACAGTACCAGTGGTCCTGTTACGCGTCGTCGAAGAGTCCGAAGAACTCCTAAACAGCAATGTGGCGCCGATAACGGGGCCCACCGACCGGGCGGGGCGGATGGACAGGATTAACCTAGGCAAGGGCAAGTGGCCGGACGACTTTGTCGACGCACTACAAGCGCCTTCTCGCCCGATCGCGATTCGGAAACCCTCGCCCTCTTCCTTGGCTTTCCCCGCGGACGCCCGTCTCATCCAGGGCGAGTTCGGGGCTGCGGATCTCGGCGTTAGTGCGAGTATCAATTCGAGCGCCGGTGCCATCTCCGCGTCTGCTTTTCCGCTTGGAGGCAGCGTCGAGTCGCTACTACAAGCATCATCATTCTCATCAATGGCAATAGCGCCTCCGCTTGCTGCGGCTGCCGCGGCCGACGCACCGTGCGCGACATAGCGTTAACGCGCCTGTACTTGCACCGAAAGACGCAACCGCCTTGTTACATCGCGACTCGAGCTCAGATGCTGCTTCTCTCGGTCTTGGCCCTAGCCCTGGCCGAGTCGCATTGCGCAGGAACAGCACGCGCAGCGGGATCTATGTGCCGAGGCGGAGCAGCCCCGATGATGGCGGCAGTGGGGAAGATGGCGACTCACTCATACCCATCCCGTTCCCCCGTGCCGTGTCTGGCGAGTATGGCGGTGCTCCCTCGTCGAGCCCGTTCAATACGCCCTCGCAATCGCAGTCTCCCTCGTTCGATCCCGTCGAGCGCGCCCCGTCTAACGAGCGTGGTGTGAGCCCTACGGCATCCGGTAACGTCAATTCACCGTCATCGTTGCTCCCGCGAGGGCGGTTCCAGAGCGAGGTGGATGGCGCGAGTTCGCGCAGGTGGCCGCGGCCCAACTCGTACGACGAGTTTGGTGCCAAGCCGCGGCGGTCGCGGTTCGAGAGCATGGTCAACCTGGGCGTCACGTCGGGCGAGCAGGCAAGCGCAAGCGATCTGATGGCGCGGGATGCGACGGAAGGAAGCGTGTCCCGGCAGACGCTGGTCGTGAGGGAGGAGGGAAGGGCGCCAGCGCACTTTGTAAGTGGGTCCACCTTATACGGAAGGTTGGTATTTGACTGGCCTTTTTATTATTATTAGCAACTTGGCAATTGTATCGGACGCGGACAGTTTGGCGCTGTGTATCGCGCGCTCAACTTGAACACCGGGCAGATGGTCGCAGTGAAGCGGATCGGGCTTGAAGGCCTCAAGGAGGAGGAGATTTCGCAGCTTATGCGGGAGGTCGACCTGGTGAAGCGATTGTCGCACCCCAGCATCGTCAAGTACGAGGGGATGGCCCGGGACGAGAACATTATACTTGAGTACGTCGTCCCCTTCTTCCTTTATATACCGTGCTGTGCCACTGCCTGCCCGTTTGCCTGCTTGCTGCTGCGCATTCTGTTTTGCGCATACTGACTGCGCATCACGTGTGCTCTTACAGGTACGCCGAGAACGGCCCCCTTGGGCAGACTCTCAAGGCATTCGGCAAGCTGAACGAGTAGCTGGTGGCGAGTTACGTGTTCAAGATCCTCGTTGGACTACCTGCATCGCAGCGACGTCGTGCATTGCGACCTCAAGGCGGCGAATATCCTCACGACCAAGACTGGGAACGTAAAGCTATCCGACTTTGGCGTCTCGCTCAACCTGCGCGCAATGGAGCGCGAGATCAAGGACGTCGCGGGCACGCCGAACTGGATGGCGCCTGAAGTCATCGAGCTCAAAGGCGCGTCGCCCAAGTCAGACATCTGGTCGCTCGGGTACACGGTTATCGAGCTGCTGACGGGACGCCCGCCTTATGGGGATATCGGGAATGCTATGACAGGTGACTGGACCGGTGTTGCTCAGTTTTTCCGCAGCTGTTAACCCAAAGGAAACGCACAGTGATGTTCCGGATAGTCGAAGACGAGTCTCCGCCGATTCCTGAACGCTTTTCCGGTCCACTTGTCGCGTTCCTTAAGGAGTGTTTCCACAAGGACCCATCGATGCGACCGAGCGCGGAGCAACTATTTGAGCATGAGTGGCTGAAGAACCATTGGGACTTGAACAAGGTGAGTCTGGCGAGAGCCAGTTGTGACCGAATGGAAAGGCTAAATTTGATATTTTTCAAAGGACCTGCGGCCACAGGATAGCATACCTTTCCTTCGACGAGTGAGCGCCGACCTGCAAAAGAACGGCGCGGCACGGCACTTGATGGCAAATCTCGAGCTCGATTCCCCGATTCCCGTGTATGCGGGCCAACAGTTTGACGGCGACATGGCGATGCTGTCCAGCTCGCCAGGTCGTCGCTCTTTTACGGGCAGCGCATCACCAGTTCTCCCTGAAGTTCCGCAAAGCGAAGCGGACCTCTTTGAAATACGCGAACATACCTTTGTCAAGACGACCTTTGGCAAACGTGCGTCTCCCGCTATCAGTGGATGTGAGCGTGACCTGAGTACTGATCGAAATGTAGCCGTCAACTGTCGAGTATGCATGGAGCCGGCGAAGAAGGGCGCGGTGCTGTGTTCGCACTGCAGCCTCATCGCACACTCCAAGTGCGCAGGCCGCGCAGCGCTAACTTGCGACCTTCGCTCAAAACTGCTCATGCATGCTCATTTCGCGGAGCGCGGCAACAGTCCCGCCGAGTTCTTCACACGCCTGCCGAACCACCATCCAGCGAGCGCAAGCTCATCTCGAGGCAGCCTCGACCGTGATCGTGACCAGCGAGAACGGGAGCGCACGAACTCACCTCTGCTTTTTCCGACGTCGTCCCCTCATCCACCGATAGTGTATAAGGTCCTCTCGCCATTCAGCAAGCGCTCACGGTGCCTCTCTCACACCCGACCCGACTCACTCCAACTCATCCGTCTCACTTGCCGGCGCTACGCCGCCTCCTCACTCACACTCGCAAACCAAGGTGACGATACCGGTGGGGAACGTCATCCGGCGGAAATTGTCTATCAACCTCACGCACCAACGAGAACCGCAATAGGTGAATAATGCGCACCTGAGAGAACGTCCGCAATCGATCTTGAGCGTCGGCTCGTCATGCGTCATGCACCGACTCGCCACAGTCGCCAGCGTCGCACTGACAATCGCTTACAGCAGCAGCGCGTCCTCGGCGAGCTGGGCCGCGCGCCGTTCCGTCTGCCGCGACAACGGCCTCGTCGTTCATCGATGCTGCGGTTGACGTTGCGGGTGCCTCGTGAGTACGCGTGAGTACCAGTGCCGGACACTGCTGCGCCGACGGTCTCCTCGCGGGATAAGAAGATACCCAAGATAATGCCGCTGACGAGGCGCGCGCGCGTGGTGACCGGTGACCCGTCCAAGGCTTCGAACGGCGGGAAGTGCTCAATCCACAGAGGGAGGATGAAAACATGCTGTGTGCTGTCGCTTGCGTTTTCCTTCATTCGCTTCGCGCCATTCCCCCAATCCGTCGCGTCCACCCCAAATTTTTCTTGACCTCCCATTTACAGTAACCCTTGTCAGTTGTATGTGCGTGCGTGCGTGTACGCTTGTGTCTTCTCAGAACTGGATCTCCGCGGGTTTGTGTGTCTGATTTTGCCTGTTGTATGTACTCCCAACTTGTACTATCTACCCATTTTTTCCTTCGTCTCTTCCTTCGTTCTTCATTTCTCCACCATTCATACTATGTATCCTTGATACTCTTCCCACCCCCATCCATCAAAAGTTAATACCTTACGGACATGTCCAAGCATTCGAATTTACTCATGGTCTTCCTCTGACGGTTACCGGCTACCTATCACCTACTACATCCCTACCTCCGCCGACCATCTATCACTATACTCCTTACAATCCGACGGCTTCGCCACATTCACGGGTAATATATCTATTTATCCACAGCTAGTTCGTATCGGATTAATTTGTGCAACTTGAGAGACAAGAAAAAATGAGACGTTAGTTGTCAACCATCCAACGGTGACGAAGTTACTTGATCACTCGAGATAAGGACCATCACGCGCTTAGCACAACTCTCCCCCTCAGGCCCAGGCTGCAGAGGACGTCGCCGGTGAGACCCGAAATGGTCCTCAACACTTCACCATGCGGGCCTCCCTCTAAGTCCGCCGGCGAAAATAATTCGCTCATCAGTGGCTTTGTAGCAAAAAACACATATCGAATTGTCTACGAGCCGAGGCAGTGCGGGCGTCACCTCGTGGCGAACTATTTCTAGATCTGGTGTTCCCATTCGGCCGCTTCTCACCCGCAGTGCTAGTATCATACCCTGGGCCTCAGACGTCCGAGTCTCTCCTCGCTGCTTGCGATGTCTCAGACACCTTCCTCTTCTTCCAATCTCCAGGCCAGTCTTTAATGCTTCCATTAAAGAGTATCAGAAGAAGACGAAGAAAGACCTTCTCCTCCATCCGTTGATGGGCCAAGTTGCAGACCTGCAACTCTCCCAGCCGACATCCTGGCCGTCCTTCGCACTCAAGTCCAACAGTTCGAGCAATCTACGTCTGGCGACGATAAGTTGACAAAATGGTTGAACCCGACCGGTTAACGTCCTTTATGCCTTCTCCGCGGTGCTTGGCGAGGGCGTCGGACTGGTGAATCCCATTCTGACGATCCTTCGACGATCCCATCTCTGATATCATATCTCTAGGTATTCTCACCCAGCGAAAGTCATTTTCGCTGGTGCTGGGGTCCTCCTCTTGGTAGATATTATCCTGGATCACGCTTACTCCGACTACTCTGACACCGAACGTACACAGGCGGCAAAGGACGTTGCTGCGAGCCAAGATGCGCTCATTGATATCTTTCGAGCGCATCGAGAGCTTCTTCAGACGACTCGAGGAGTATAGCGAGGTGCCGACGACGGAGGCGATGAAGGACACGATCGTGAAGATAATGGTCGAGGTGCTTGGGATATTTGGGATTGTGACGAAGGAGATCAAGCAGGGGCGAACCAGTGAGTCGATCCGGGATGACGCGCCTCCCGTCGCTGATAGAGATCAGAGAGATATCTGAAGAAATTGATCGGAAGGAGGGACGTCGAGGACGCGTTGGTCCGACTGGATAGATTGACGCAGCAGGAGGTGCAGATGGCGATTGTGCAAGTCCTGAAAATCTCACATGTAGTCAACACGACAACAATGGAAACGAGCGCTCTATTGCAACAGACGGCAAACATTATCGACGTGGAAAGGCGTTCGTGGTTCTTTAGTCCCGCTGCCCTTGCTTGCTGAGACCGAAAATGTTTCAGGGATCCGGATACGGAAGGACCACCGAGTTGTGGCTGTCTCCTCCAGACCCATCCACTAATCAGAATATCGCGTCCACCATTCAGCATGAAGGGACGGTGTAAGGGCGTCGCAGCCCTTGAGCGCGAAACCGCCTACTATCGACCATTTCGGACTCGTCGGCTCGGCACGTGACCTCACTGCCTATCGCGGATGATCGTCAACCGCCACCAACTCGTGGTCATCGATCTTTTCCTCGTCGCCTCGTTTCCCCCACTCTTCCGTCTCCCCACCATCTCGTCTCACCCCTCGTCGTTCCTTTCTATGGCCAAACATGATTAACAGTTCCGACACCGGTCGACACCCTCGATCGCCAAACCCTTCCAAATCGACCTCTCGGCCGCGACGTCGTCAAGGGTCCCGCCTCGGAAAGACTTCCCCATCATTCCTCGCACTGCGCGCCGTCATTCGTTTGCTATCCTCAAAACCCTGGAACTTGGTCCATGCCTACACCGACGACCGTTGATCGGTCCAGAGCGGCGTTCTTTGTCTCGGACAAAGGCGCGCCCGACTTTTACTTATTTTCTTGCCCTATTCTCACCCTCGTTTTACGACTTAGTGCGCCTCGTCGACGCCACCCGCGTCGCCTCTCCGACCCCTCATCCTCGACCAGTTAGACCTCTCCCGACTCCTTGTCTCCATTCTCCTTCTTCGTTTCTCCCCCGTTTCATCTCGACACTTGCCTGAGTACGGTACACGCCGCCCGACGACGCCACTAGCGCCAGGGACTGTAAAACTTCACCTTAGCCTTACGACCGTCCGTCCGTCCGTCCTTCGTAGTCTCTCGCTATCCCTTGGACTCCCTTACCTTACTTTTCCCCACTTCTACCTACTCTCCCTCACAACTTTCGACTTAGCGTTTGCGACGACGAGTTCCCTTACTTACAGGTACACGAGGTATATAAGGACTCGGAATCGCGCTCAGTAATATCATCCTCTTTTCCCTGCGTCTTATTCGATTCTCGTCTTCTTTCTCTCGCGTGATCAGTATCGATTCGACGGGGCAGGTCTAATACGAAGACACCCGATCGACTACGACGACTCTTCACTCACTTTTGCCCCCTTTCTAGTTATCTTCCGCGTCGTCGTTACGCGTGTTCCGAGCCTCGCTCGACGTCTTCGCTTGTTCCCCTTAGACTCGGAAACATACACTCTCGTTCGACGCCCAAGATTTGGGCACTCGTCCCTACTAAAACTCGGCGGCAACTACCTCCCTTCCCTTTCCTCTGTTTAGTCCCTTCCTCGGCCTTACCTTACTCACTCGCGCGCTTTCGAGCACGTACATCTGGCTGCCCCAGTGAGGCTGAGTTTAGTGGATTAACCCCCCTCTCCCCTGTTTCCTCCTTCCCTTCCCGGTCGCCTCTGGTGACCAACCATATGCCCAGACAATCGAGTCTACCGCCTAGAGATCTCTTCGGAAAGTTCACCAAAAAGCCAGATTCCACGCCTACCGACACATCGCCTCATACACCGCCACGTCAGCCAGAACCGTCTACCAGCAGCCTAACACTCGACATCACAGAAGCCTTCGTCCCCGACTCAGATATCACCCCCCGACCTCATCGCGCCCAGTCTATCCCGGGCTCTTTCTCTCCCCAAACCGAACCACCCACGCAGTCCTCTATCCCATTTTCGACCCTCGTTGCACAAAGTTACAAACGCTTCGTCTCGCCTTCCTTGATCCCCGTCCCAAAATCGACCATCTCGGTCTCGACCCCCCGTACTTCCGCTACCTCGTCTAGTCTACCTTCGTCCTCTCAGTCGACCTCTCTCGTAGTCCCCACCAAAGCTAGATCACTTTCTAATCCACAAAAACCCCTACCGCTTCCTCCTACTTCGTCTGCTACAGCCTCTTCTGCTCTCGGTCCTAATCTCGCATCCGTCGCCTCCTCCTCCACTTTGAGCCTCATTACACCTACTACAGTATCCTCCGTCGCACCTTCCACTGCAGCGTCGTCTCCTTCGTCTCTCCCAATCCCCATCACAACTGCTCCAGTAACCGCTCCCTCTTCTGCTCCGATCGTCACAGCGTCCTCTCTTGCTCCCGCTTCGACCACCGCACCAGCTGCACCAGCCGCACCAGTACACCCTCCCGCAGTTATCGCAGCACCGAGACATATGGCCGCTAATCCCGCTACCGGCCCCGCGGCCATGCCAGCCGCCCGTTCGCATAACGCACCATTCTTTTCCGGATGCGTAGGAGACCCACTCGACGACTTCCTCCGAGAATACGAGGAGATCGCCACTAGCCGCAACCTTACACCCAGAGAGAAAGTGGAGACCGTCATACGCTACATCCCCACAGACCTCCGGGACTTATGGAAACTTCTCGACGGCTACACAACGCACGATTGGACTCTATTCCGACAATCTCTTGAGGGCATATACGGAGGAGCTACCACGCAGTCCAAATACTCCAAACAAAAGCTATTCGACTACATCCACTACACTAGTCAACAGCGCATGCGTGGCGAAGACGACGTCATGCACTATTACCGGGAGTTCCTAGTCTTCTGCAAACCTCTCCAGGACGCCCACCGCATTACCGACGAAGAACGCGATTCCGCGTTCTGGTACGGATTCCACCCCGACGACCGAGAAAAGATGCAGCCTAGGCTATACGGCAAATATCCAGACCGGTCGGCCGAACAGCCCTACGACTTTGAAGAAGTTTTCAAAATCGCCCGTGCCGTCTTCACTACCGCCCCCTACTTCCCCATCCAGCTACAGGAGCGCTGGGAACACTTCGCACCGCGCCAAGCCAGATCCGAGAGACCAACTGAAAGGTGGTTCGGCCAGAGCGTTCTCGATCCCCGGATACCTGACCACGAGGGACGCAGGAGGGAGCGAGACCACTTCCTCGACTATAACCCCAGAGACGCATTCCCTCGCCCAGATCGGGACCTTCCTCGCCCCATTAACCCTCCGCCCCGTGCTCCTTCTCCTCCTCGCAACACCACCCCTTCCGAAACTAAAACAGTCCGTTTCGCAGAACAGACCCGGGAGGACGAAGACCGCGAGCTAGACGAGCTTATGGACAAGATGCACGGACTCTCTGTCCGCGAGCGAACCTACGCGGTCCTCTACGCTCGCTGCGCGCATCGTTACCCCGACGTTGCCTCTACGCTTCCGAGGCCGGAAATCGTCCAGACCTTCTCCTACCAACCCCCTGCCGCTCCACCAACAAACCATCGCCAGCCCTGGCCAGCAGCGCCAGACCGGTCCGCCCCCGTCCCTCCTGCAGTCTCTTCCGACGCCACCTACTTCCGAACTCGCCCGCGCCCTATGGGGTGCTCGTTTTGCTCCCAGACTAACCACCGCATCCGAGAATGTCCCATCGCGCAGGAGTACTGTCGTACGGGACGAGCAATGGTCCTCAACGACCGCATCCACCTCCCTAACGGCCAGCCCATCCCAGGCGACATCACCGGCAGCAACCTGCAGGCTAGGGTCGACGCCTGGCTCTCTAACCCCACGCCCAACGCAGCCAGCGCTGCGACCTTCGCGCGCGATCCCCCTCCTCACACTTCGCTCAGCTTTGAGACCGCTATGCCGACCCCCCTTGGGCAACCCGTTCCACACGCTTACATTATTGAAGTCACCGGCGCCGAGGACGAAGACCGCAACTGAAGTCGAGAGCGCACCCGACGACAGCCTCGACTTCTTCGGAGTCTACGCAGCCGAGAAGAAGAAGCGAGACGCGAAAGCATCGAAGCTCCCCGAACTCGCCCAAGCGAAGAAGCCTGCTCCATCGCCCTCCACCTCCAAAAGTGCCACCAATACGCCTGCCCCCACGCCGCGCGCCGCACCCCAGTACAAGTATCAGTCAAACGCCGAAGATCAGCAACTCTCAGCCGAGCTCTACAAATGGTTACTCGACGGCAAGCTCGCTCAAGTCACTCCCGCCCACATCCTCGCTGCAAGCCCGGGCATCCGAAGGAGCTCGTCGAGCGACTTCGCACGCGCAGAGTCGATGCCGCATGCCTCGAAGAAGTCTCCGATTCTATCCCACCCGTCTCCATCCTCGAACTCGCGGCCCCGCGATCCGCCGAGTACTCCCTCCCCCTGCGCGAGATCGACGTCGTAATCAACGACGCCGTCACCGAGGCCGGAGTCCTAGACCAAGGGTCTCAGATTGTTGTCATCCGATTGGACTTGGCACAGGAGGCCGGCGTATCCGTAAACCACGACCACCGACTGGACATGGAAGGAGCTAACGGTCTAGTCAGCAAGACTCTGGGATGCGCTGAAAACCTACCATGCGCATCGGGGATGTCACCTTCGCCATCCACGCTCATGTCGTCGACCGCGCGCCCTTTCGCCTCCTGCTCGGGCGACCTTTCCACCACCTCCTTCTCTGCCGACTCGAAGACCACCCCGACGGACGCGTAGAAGTCTCCGTACGCGACCCCACCGATCCCGCTCGCTCCGTCTCCATCCCTTCCCGCGCTCGCCGAACGCAAGTCGGATGCGTAAAGACACTCACGCTCACAGCCCGCCCCGCACCTCCAATCATGGACGGCATCCCTCGCTTTCAAGATCCGGCTCTTCAGCTTCTTCAAACACCGTCGCATCCCGTTCTAGCCTACAAAAAAGGTAGCGCGCAAAGTACGCCCGGTACCCCGCGTCGCTCCCCGAAGACTACCGCATCATCCGCCGCATCCCTAACGACCCCATCAAGAATCTTCCCCCATTACCGACTCATCCACCCGACTTCATTCCCATCGCCCACAGCACCCGACTCCTCAAGAACGTCTCGATGAACTCGACCTCAACCGCTACGACTTCCTCCAGCCCGAAGAACTCAAGCTACTCCAACACATCCTCAAAGTCAACGAGCACGCTTTAGCGTGGACCGAAGCCGAGAAGGGTCGCTTCCGCGACGACTATCTCTCGCCCGTCAAGATCCCAGTCATCGAGCACACCCCGTGGATCCAGAAGAACATCCCCATCCCCTCCGGCATCCTAGAACAAGTCATCCAAATCTTTCGGGACAAGACCGCCGCCGGTGTCTACGAACATTCCGACGCCTCCTATCGCTCCCGGTGGTTCTGCGTAAAGAAGAAGAACGGCTCGCTGCGCCTTGTACACGACCTTCAGCCCCTCAACGCCGTCACCGTCCGCAACTCCGGAGTTCCCCCTTTAGCTGATCAACTGATCGAGGCGATGGCCGGCCGCGCCTGTTATAGCATGCTCGACTTGTTCGTCGGCTACGACCACCGCTCCCTCGACGTCGCCTCGCGTGATCTCACTACCATTCAATCCCCCCATCGGCGCTCTCCGCCTCACTCGCTTGCCCCAGGGCTGGACTAACGCAGTAGCCATTTTTCATGAAGACGTCACGTTCATCTTAGAAAGCCGAAATTCCCCACGTCGCCTGGCCTTTCGTGGACGACTGCAGCATCAAGGGCCCAGCCTCGCGTTACGAAACGGAAGACGGAAGCTTTGAAGCCATCCCCGAAAACCCCGGCATCCGCAAGTTCATCTGGCAGCACCTCAATGACGTCCACCGCATCCTCCATCGTCTCGGCAGCTCCGGCGCAACCGTCTCGGCCAAGAAACTCTTCGTCGCCGTACCCGAAGTCATCATCATCGGCCACAAGTGTAACTACGAAGGACGCGTGCCCGATGACTCGAAGATCGCCAAAATCCGGGACTGGCCGACCTGCAAGAACGTCACCGACGTCCGCGCCTTTTTGGGTCTGGCTGGCTTCATGCGAATCTGGATCAAGAACTACTCAGCTATGGCTCGCCCGCTCGTCAACCTTACTCGCAAGGGCGAAGTCTTCGTCTGGGACGAACAGCACGCGGACGCCATGCAGCAACTCAAGGACTGCCATCGTCAGCTCTCCCGCTCTCATCTCCATCGACTATTCCACCGACCGTCCCGTCTTCTTGGCTGTCGACTCTTCTTGGCGCGGCGTAGGTTACATTCTGTCTCAGGAGTGCGCAGACGGCAAGCGACGCCCTTCGCGCTTCGGCTCGATCTCCTGGAGCGAACGCGAAAGCCGCTACTCTCAGCCTAAGGTAGAACTCTATGGACTCTTTCGCGCTCTCCGCGCTCTCCGGCTACATATCATCGGCGTCAGCAACCTCGTAGTCGAAATGGACGCCGTCTTCGTCCCGCGGCATGCTCAACAACCCCGACATTCAGCCCAACGCCACCATCAACCGTTGGATCGCCGCCATCCTTCTCTTCGACTTCAAACTCGTCCATGTTCCCCGCCGAGAAGCATCACGGGCCGGACGGACTTTCAAGACGTGAACCCGTGGAGGGCGAAGATGCCGAAGAAGACGATCCCGAAGAATGGATCGACAAGACGCTCGGACTTGGACTCTGGGCTCACTCTATGACGCAAACCCCGCTTTTCGCCTCATGCATCCTCTCCGTTTTCAGCACCACCACCGAAGATCCTGCCAACCCCACTCGTCAACTTCCCCACCAGCAGCAAAACCATCGACGCGGAGAAGGAGATGACGCAAATACATCAGTACCTGAAGACCCTCAAGAAACCTAGCGATCTCGACGGCAACGACTGGGACAAGCTTCTCAGGAAAACGAAACGTTTTATCTTAGTCGGCGAACCAGCTCTGGCGACGCAACAGGCTCGGGCAACACCAGCTCTTCATCCCTCCTTCCCAACGACCCCGCCATCCTCCGCGAAGCGCACGACAGGTTCGGCCACAGAGGTGTCTATTCCACAAGACGCACCATTCTCGACCGCTTCTGGTGGCCCTCCCTCGAGTACGACGTCCGCTGGTACATCAAGACTTGTCACGCTTGTCAACTTCGCCAGACCACCAAGATCCACATTCCCGCGCTCGTTCCCATGCCTGCCCCCCTCTTCCGCAAAGTCTACGTCGACACCATGCACATGCCACTCGCCGGCGGCTTCTCGTACATCGTACAGGCTCGCTGCTCCCTTACCGCTTGGCCCGAATGGCGCGCCCTCCGCTCTGAGACTGGACCAGACTCTTGGCCGCTTTCTGTTCGAGGAGATACTGTGCCGTTGGGGCGCAGTCGAGGAGATCGTCACTGACAACGGCTCGGCTACATCGCAGCACTGGATTGGCTGGCCACCAAGTACAACATTCGGCACATTCGCATCTCGCCTTACAACTCTCGGGCGAACGGCATCGTCAAGCGTCAGCACCGGACCATTCGCGAGTCCCCTCTTCAAGACCTGCGAAGGCAACGTCTCAAAAATGGCCCCGCCATCGCGGCACACATCTTCTGGGCCGACCGCGCTACCACCCGCCGATCCACCGGCTACTCCCCCTTCTACATGGCTCACGGCGTCGAGCCCCAGCTTCCCTTCGATATCACCACCGCCACATTCCTCGTTCCCGACCTCACCACTCCCCTCTCCACCGTCGACCTCATCGCTATTCGCGCGCGTCAGCTCCAGACGCGCGACGACGACCTTGCGAAAATCCGAGACAACATCGTTAAGAGTCGTGTCTCTCGGCTGCTATGGGTTTCGGGCGAAAATTCGCCCATAATATCAAGACCGACTCCTTTGGTCCAGGAGATCTGGTCCTGGTCCGAAACTCCGTAGCCGAAAACACTCATGTTCGTAAAATCAAACCTCGGTATTTTGGACCCATGGTCGTCCTCAGGAGGAATCGCCACGGTGCTTACTCGCTAGCGGAACTCGACGGCACCATCTCGAAGCTTCGCTTCGCCGCGTTTCGACTCATTCCTTACTTCTCGCGCACCGGCTCCGTCATCCCGCTCGCTGACTTGCTAGGACCCCCAAGACATCGCCGCGCTCGACAAAGAAAGTCCAGAAGAAGCCGGAAATTTTTTTGGCAGTGATGAGTACGTGAGTGAGGACACTCAAGATTTTTTTAACCCCCCGGGAGATGTAAGGGCGTCGCAGCCCTTGAGCGCGAAACCGCCTACTATCGACCATTTCGGACTCGTCGGCTCGGCACGTGACCTCACTGCCTATCGCGGATGATCGTCAACCGCCACCAACTCGTGGTCATCGATCTTTTCCTCGTCGCCTCGTTTCCCCCACTCTTCCGTCTCCCCACCATCTCGTCTCACCCCTCGTCGTTCCTTTCTATGGCCAAACATGATTAACAGTTCCGACACCGGTCGACACCCTCGATCGCCAAACCCTTCCAAATCGACCTCTCGGCCGCGACGTCGTCAAGGGTCCCGCCTCGGAAAGACTTCCCCATCATTCCTCGCACTGCGCGCCGTCATTCGTTTGCTATCCTCAAAACCCTGGAACTTGGTCCATGCCTACACCGACGACCGTTGATCGGTCCAGAGCGGCGTTCTTTGTCTCGGACAAAGGCGCGCCCGACTTTTACTTTTTGCCCTATTCTCACCCTCGTTTTACGACTTAGTGCGCCTCGTCGACGCCACCCGCGTCGCCTCTCCGACCCCTCATCCTCGACCAGTTAGACCTCTCCCGACTCCTTGTCTCCATTCTCCTTCTTCGTTTCTCCCCCGTTTCATCTCGACACTTGCCTGAGTACGGTACACGCCGCCCGACGACGCCACTAGCGCCAGGGACTGTAAAACTTCACCTTAGCCTTACGACCGTCCGTCCGTCCGTCCTTCGTAGTCTCTCGCTATCCCTTGGACTCCCTTACCTTACTTTTCCCCACTTCTACCTACTCTCCCTCACAACTTTCGACTTAGCGTTTGCGACGACGAGTTCCCTTACTTACAGGTACACGAGGTATATAAGGACTCGGAATCGCGCTCAGTAATATCATCCTCTTTCCCTGCGTCTTATTCGATTCTCGTCTTCTTTCTCTCGCGTGATCAGTATCGATTCGACGGGGCAGGTCTAATACGAAGACACCCGATCGACTACGACGACTCTTCACTCACTTTTGCCCCCTTTCTAGTTATCTTCCGCGTCGTCGTTACGCGTGTTCCGAGCCTCGCTCGACGTCTTCGCTTGTTCCCCTTAGACTCGGAAACATACACTCTCGTTCGACGCCCAAGATTTGGGCACTCGTCCCTACTAAAACTCGGCGGCAACTACCTCCCTTCCCTTTCCTCTGTTTAGTCCCTTCCTCGGCCTTACCTTACTCACTCGCGCGCTTTCGAGCACGTACAACGGCGACATGGTTCTTCCGAGGAAGTATATTCATTGAATGGAAGACCAAGGCTACCACATCCTTATTGTGGGTCCACGGGAAACGTGCGCCCTTCTGTCGCTTCACATCCTCCCTGATCTTGATCGCCTTCGCCTCTGATCATTGTAGCGGGCTCAGGGAAGAGCATCCTTTGGTTCGTTATCATTTGTCGAATTCATCCCTTGAGGACTTACACCGCCAACTAGCTCCGCAATCATCCAGGACATTATGGCACTGTGGGAGGCTGGACTAGTATCCATAGCCTACTTCTATTTTGATTTCAAGGACACCGATAAACAAAACCTCCACAACTTGCTCCCTTCGCTTCTAACTCAGCTCTCCACTCGTTCTGACAGTTGCTGCGACGTACTCTCCCGGATTTATATGGCACACGACGACGGCGCACGTAAGCCCAGTACCAACACGTTGATTGCGTGCCTCAAAGAGATGCTCGCACTCCCTGGCCAAGTTCCAATCTACATCATCTTGGACGCGCTAGATGAATGTCCCAATACCTCTGGAATTCCACCCGCCCGCATACAGGTCCTTGATCTCATAAAGGACCTTCTCGGCCTCCAGCTTCCGAATCTACACATATGTATCACCAGCCGTCCGGAGAATGACATCCGATCCGCGCTTGAACCCCTAGCATTCCACCCGGTCTCGATTCATGAACAAAGTGGACAAAAGAAGGATATTGAAGACTATATCAGATCAGTCGTTTATGCGGGCTCGGATACGGCGATGAGGAGATGGAGGGATAAAGATAAAGAGCTGGTTATTGAGACGCTCACGAATAAAGCTGATGGAATGTAAGTGCGACTATGAAAGGGCCAATGACGCTTGCTGACTATTGACAGGTTCCGTTGGGTTTTCTGTCAGTTAGAAGTGTTACAACATTGCTTTCCACAAAGCATCCGGCGAACGCTCAACGAATTGCCGAAATCGTTGGACGAGACATATGAGCGGGTGTTGAAAGAGATTGGGATGGCCAACCGAGACCACGCTCATCGCCTGTTACAATGTCTCACTGAGGCTGCTCGGCCGCTACGTGTCGAGGAGCTAGCAGAAATACTTGCACTTGACTTTGATGAGGCCGAAGGAGCGATACCGAAGTTGAAGGAGGACTGGCGGTGGGAGGATCGGCAACGAGCTGTGCTCTCTACGTGCTCAAGCTTGATCACCGAAGTCGACTACTGGGATGGCCGGGTCATTCAGTTTTCGCATTTTTCGGTCAAGGAGTTCTTGACTTCCGATCGACTTGCTAATTCCAAAGGAGACGCTTCATACTTTCATATCATTCCCGAGCACGCACACACGACTCTCGCCCAGGCTTGCTTGGGAACTCTTCTCCAGTTGGACGGTAACGCGGACGAAAACCCCTCGGTCGACGATGATTTTCCGTTGGCGGATTATGCCAGCCAGCATTGGGTGGAACATGCGCAGTTCGGAAAGGTGTCGTCACGCATAGAAGATGGGATGCGACGTCTTTTTGACTCGGTCAAGCCACATTTTGCCGCGTGGCTCGATTTGGACAACATCGACGATCACTGGGATACCTTCGGAGATCGCCCCAAAGATCGTGGATCTCCACTATATTATGCATCATTGTGTGGGTTTCGTGATCTGGCAGCGCAGATCATCGACGAGCATCCTGAGCAAGTAAATGCGAGGGGTGGTCAAAATCACAGTCCACTGGCTGCGGCATTGCACAAGAGACACTTCAAGGTGGCAGAGCTATTACACCGCCATGGTGCGGCCGTGGATGTTACTGACGACCACGATAATCGGACTCCGCTAATTGCCGCATCGCAGGACGGATCTATCGATGTCACGCGGTGGTTACTCGATCACGATGCAGATCCGAATTGGCAGCCAGATCACTGGACTCCCATTCATGCAGCTGCACAGTCTGGGCACCTTGAGGTTGTGCGTCTGCTGCTTGACCGTGGCGCGAACGCAGAGGCCAAGGGGGAGGGCGGAATGACCCCATTGCACCTGGTGTCGTGGAATGGCCACACAGAGACCGTGCGCTTCCTGCTCGACCACGGCACAAATCCACATGCTGAGGCCAACGATGGATGGACTCCATTGCACCATGCGTCATCCAGAGGCCATACAGAGACTGTGCGCTTACTGCTCGAGCGTGGCGCGAGTGCAGATGCCAAGGACAAGGATGGAAGGACCCCATTGCAGGTCGCATCGGGAGAGACAGTCGTACAGATGTTGACAGAGCATGGCAGACAGCGAGACAGAGTACTATAGGTTGCTTCATAATGTATGTCGAGTCATTGTAGTATGGGCATCTCTTCTGCGGGTATTCAAATATATACGTTTAGGATGCGCTGCGTGGGTGGCCGTATGATGCACGATGAGTACCCTTTTTCGCTTTCTCGCCCATTGACGACTACCCTCATTCTCCCATACCGTTCATCATCCCAAAAACGAGTAGATCGTATTCACTCTATTCACGTATAGAAACTCGCGTCTCGTACGTTCTTTAAATATTCCGCAAAAAGATTTCTGCAAGAGCCACAATCCAAAGAAAAAGACATCGTTGTTGACCAACAATCCCCGACGGAGGCTCGACTTCGAGTGCAGATGCCTTCCCTCCCTAACGATCACTCGTAGCACGCGACCCTAGTTTCTGACCTCGTCGTCGAGATCTTCCTTCTTTACATGCATCTGGCAGTTCTCAAGCCCGCAGACCGCTCCGATATTGCCCGGGGACACTTCCTCGATCTTGGACCAAGTTCACTCTTTTAGTCAACATCGAGCCGAAATCTCCCACCAGATGCAGCGGAGGAAGCGCAAAAGGCAGTGGGATGCCGAAGGCCAAGGAATAGCGAAGACGGCACAATCCCATCGTGTTCGAGTACGTTCACCTCATGGAAAAAACCACTTTTGGGAGCAATACAGGGAGCGTCTTCTGGAAACATGGTTCGTTCCACTATCCTTGTTCGCTCCCTCGTGCTATTATTTGAATGCTTGAGACAGGTCCACTGCCCTCTTCCCCCTAAAAAGCCCTCTCTCCGTGACTCACTTCGACGAGCGTGGGACCCCTCCTGTACCACGTACTTAAATTTTCGGCCTCAATTTCTAAACAACAGCGACACTTTCCAGAGGAGCGCCATGGGCTATTCGACTATGGGATGCTCAGCCAGGCTCACGTCCTCAAACTCGGTGCGTGCTCCGGGTACCAAGGGTGCTGCTGATTCTTATTTTTGTCGGGAAGAGGTAGATCAGGAACCGGACTTATCGCACTCGCACTGAGCCCCTTCGTGCACGAATGCACCGCAACGGACATCCCCGCGCTGTACTGCTTCTGTGCAAGGACGTCCTCTCCGCCTTCGCCCCCACCACTGTTACTATCGCGGCTCTCGATGGGCTCTCCCCACGCTGCGCTAGGTCGATGTGCGCGGAGCTGACGTGCCAGACGTGTCGTTCGTTCTGGACTGTGCCTACCTCCAGATGCTAGTACGCCCTCTAGCTCATGACGGTGACGGCGCTGTACGCTGTGGCTGGTCTGCGGGTTGAAGACGTCCCGTGGGAATTCTTGCAGGGGTGGATCGCGCCGGGGTGGCGAGTATGGAGTGTTGGTGAGGACTTGTTGAGTGCTCGGGGACGTGGGTCGGCTGGCAGGAGACGTGAGTTTCTCAGGCCATCAATCCTGCTTTAAGAGGCGGTACTGCGGTAAAGCGTCCATGTGATACGTCTACGTGCGTCTAAGCTACGACTGTCGTAGGTTGTCGTGAACGACATCGATCGAGAAACTCGTGATAGAAGGTCAACCAGCGCGATCTTGTACTGGGAGGACACTCATACTATGAATCACTAGATGCGCTTTGGAATACGTTCGCTGTTGGGGGTCCAGCTGATGTGTCCGCGTCTCTCGTGCTTCCCCGCCCCCTTTACTTGTCCAAAGAATTCGACGTTCCTCAGCGCATGAACTGTCGGTCAACAGTTACGCAAACTACTATCCTATCCCTAATACCTATGCACCGTCTGTTTAATTCCTGTGACCAAAGAGAACAAAACATTCTGAGAAACTACCCGGGGTAGCGATTGACCGAGAACTCGAACCGAGATTGCGAGTGTGAATCCAACCAATCCTCGACTCTGTTTGTCTACCTCGACCTGAAACTCCTAATCACACTCGGATCTCCCTGTAAGTCGGCGACGACGGGATGAAGAGACTCCCGCGCATATGTTTCGAAAACATTAACGGGCCGAAGAGGTCATACTATCATGATCGTCAACTGCCAATCATTCAGGCGCCCCCGTGCCACCTCTCTTCTGCCAGTATCATACCCTCAGACGCCTCTCCTCGCTGCTGTTGCCACGTCTCAGACTCCTCCCATGGCTTCCTCTCCCTCCAATTCCCAGGCCATCTTCTGTGCTTTCCTGGAAATTTATAATAAGAAGACGAAGAAAAATGTTCTCGCGCATCCGTTAATGGCTCCAGTTGTAGACCTGCAACTCTTTCTCCGACATCCTCCGCACTCAGATCCAACAGTTCGAGCAATCTATTACGTCCGGTGACGACAAGTTGACAAAATGGTTGATCCTGACTGTCAACGTCTTCTATGCGTTCTCCGCAGCCCGTGGCGAGGGCGCCGGCTGGTGACTCCTATTCCGACCACCCTTCTACGATCCAAACTCTGAAATTATATTTATATGTGTTCTCTCACGCGAAAGCCATTTTCGCTGGAGCCTGTGGCTTCCTCTTGATAGCTATTACTCTGGATCACCCTTACGTGGACTATTCTGATGCCAAACGTACACAGGTGGCAAAGGACGTTGCTGCAAGCTAAGATGCGCTCGTCGATGTCATCAAGCGCATCGAAGGTTTCTTCAGACAGCTCGAGGAGTATAGTGAGGTGCCGACAACTGAGGCGATGAGGGACATCGTCGTGAAAATAACTGCTTGGAATATGTGGGATTGTGACGAAGGAGATGAAGCAAGGACGAGTAAGTAAGTCGATCACTAATGATACGTCGCTCTTCGCTGACAGATATTTAGAGAGATGTCAATTGGAAGAGGGGATATCGAAGACGCGCTCGGCAGATTGGATAATTGATGCCAGGAGGTGCAGATGGCGATTGCGCAGATGCTGAAAATCGCACATCGTGTCAAGGACGGATGGAAGCTGTTGGCGACAAGGACAATGTGGCTATTGAGGGTGCGTTCAGCACTTTAGCTACTCATAAATGCATATACGACTAGATGGCAAGGTAGTCAAAGTGACGCCAATGGTAACTTTGTCTACGCACTACCATCTTTTCCAGGGCGAGTTCGGGGCCGCCGATCTCGGTGTTAGTGTGAGTGTCAATTCGAGCACCGCTGCCATCTTCGCATCCGCTTCTCCGCCGGGGGGTAGCATCGAATCGCTGCTACAAGCATCATCAGTCCCATCAACAACGCGCTGTCCCTGCTCAATGCGACTCGGCCAGGACTAGGGCCAAGACCGAGAGAAGAAGCATCCGGGCTCGAGTTGCGACGTAACAGGCGTTGGGCACTTTCAAGGAGCAGTCCAGATGACGGCAGCAGTGGGGGAGATGGTAACTCACTCGTGCCCGTCCCGTTCCCGCGCGCCGTGTCTGGCGAGTATGGCGGCGCTCCCTCGTCGACGTTCAATACGCCATCGCAGTCGCAGTCTCCCTCGTTCGATCCGGTCGAGCGTGGTGCGAGCTTAACTACGTCTGGTAACGTCAATTCCCATCGTCGTTTTTCTTCCGCGACGGCGGTTCCAAAGCGAGGCGAGTGGCGCGAGTTCGCGCAGGCGGCAGCGGCCCAACTCGTACGACGAGTTTGGTGCCAAGCCGCGGCGGTCGCGGTTTGAGAGCATGGTCAACCTCGGCGTCGCGTCGGGAGAACAGGCAAGCGCAAGCGATCTGATGGTGCGGGATGCGACGGAAGGAAGCATGTCCCGACGCTTGTCGTGAGGGAAGAGGGAAAGGCACCAACGCACTTTGTAAGTGGTCCACCTCATACGGGAGGTTGGTATTTAACCGATGGACTCTCTTCTTCTTTTTGAGCAACTTGGCAATTGTATCGGACGCGGGTAGTTTGGCACTGTATCGCGCGCTCAACTTGAACACCGGGAAGGTGGGTTGGACTACTTGCATCGCAGCGACGTCGCGCATTGCGATCTCAAGGCGGTGAACATCCTCACGACCAAGACTAGGGACGTAAAGCTATCAGACTTTGGCGTCTCGCTCAACCTGCGCGCGATGGAGCGCGAGATCAAGGACGTCACAGGCACCCGAACTGGATGGTCCCTGAAGCCATTGAGCTCAAAGGCGCGTCGCCCAAGTCCGACATCTGGTGACTCTGGTCCCTTGGATGCACGGTTATCGAATTGCTCACGGTACGCCCGCCTTCTGGGGAGATCGGGAATGCCAAGACAGGTGGCTGGACTGATGTTGTTCTGTTTTTCCGCAGTCGTTAACCCAAACGGAACGCACAGTGATGTTCCGGATAGTCAAAGACGGGTCTCCACCGACTCCTGAACGCTTTTCTAGTCCGCTTTTCGCGTTCCCTAAGGGGTGTTTCCACAGGGCTCGTCAGAACAACCGGGTGCGTAGCAACTATTTGAGTATGAGGTTGTGACAATATCTGTAGGAGCGGAAAGGCTAAATCCGCGGATTTTTTCAAAGGACTTGCAGCCACAGGATAGGATACCTTTCCTTTGGCGGGTAAGCGCAGACCTGCAAAAGAACGGCGGCTCGGCACGACAGTTGATGGCAAATCTCGAGCGCGACTCTCCGATTCCCGTGTATGCAGGCCAGCCGTTTGACGGTGACATGGCGATGCTGTTCAGTTCGCCAGCCCGCCAGGTCATCGCTCTTTTATGGGCAGTGCATCACCAGTCCCCCGTGAAGCTCCGCAAAGCGAAGCAGACCTCTTTGAGATACGCGAACATACCTTTGTCACGACGACCTTTAGCAAACGTGCGTATCAGTTGACGTGAACTTGAGCTGATGGTTGATCGATATATAGCCGTCAACTGTCGCGTATGCATGAGCTGGCGAAGAAGGGCGCGGTGCTTTGTTTGCACTGCAGTCTCATCGCACACCCCAAGTGCGCAGGCCCCGCAGCGCTGACTTGCGACCTTCGCTCGAAATTGCTCGCAGCTGCCCCGCCTAGTTCTTCATGCGCTTGCCGGACCATCATCCTGCGAACGCGAACTCATCTCGAGGCAACCTCGACCGTGATCGTGACAAGCGGGAACGGGAGCGCATGAATTCACCTCAGCTATCTCTGACGTCGTCCCCTCATCAGTCCATAGCATTTCTTTACATGCATCTGGCAGTTCTCAAGCCCGCAGACCGCTCCGACAATGCCTGGGGCATTTCCTCGATCTTGGACCAAGTTCGCTCTTTTAGTCAACATCGAGCCGAAATCTCCCACCAGATGCAGGGGAGGAAACGCAAAAGGCAGTGGGATGCCGAAGGCCAAGGAATAGCGAAGACGGCACAATCCCATCGTGTTCGAGTACGTTCACCTTATGGATAAAACTACTTTTGGGAGCAATACAGGGAGCGTCTTGTGGAAACAAGGTTCGTTCCACTATCCTTGTTCGCTCGCTCGTGCTATTATTTGAACGCTTGAGACAGGTCCACTGCCCTCTTCCCCCTAAAAGCCCTTTCTCCGTGACTCACTTCGACGAGCGTGGGACCCCTCCTGCACCACGTGCTTAATTTTTCGGTCTCAATCTCTAAACAACAGCGACACTTTCCAGAGGGGCGCCATAGCCTATTCGACTATGGGATGCTCAGCCAGGCTCACGTCCTCAAACTCGGTGCGTGCTCCGGGTACCAAGGGTGCTGCTGATTTCTTATATTTGCCGGGAATAGGTAGATCAAGGACTGGACTTATCACACTTGCACTGAGCCCCTTCGTGCGCAAATGCACCGCAACGGACATCCCCGCGCTGTACTGCTTCTGTGCAAGGACGTTCTCTCCGCCTTCGCCCCCACCACTGTTACTATCGCGGCTCTCGATGGGCTCTCCCCACGCTGCGCCAGGTCGATGTGCGCGGAGCTGACGTGCCAGACGTGCTATTCGTTCTGGACTGTGCCTACCTCCAGGTGCTAGTACGCCCCCTAGCTCATGACGCTGACGGCGCTGTACGCTGTGGCCTGGCTGCGGGTTGAAGACGTCTTGTGGGAATTCTTGCAGGTGTGGATCGCGCCGGGGTGGCGAGTATGGAGTGTTGGTGAGGACTTGTTGAGTGCTCGGGGACGTGGGTCGGCTGGCAGGAGACGTGAGCCTCTCAGGCCGTCATTCCTGCTTTAAGAGGCGGTACTGCGGTAAAGCGTCTTCGGGCGTGCATGGTTCCATTTATTGGAGGGAGTGTATATGATAACCTACGACTGTCTTAGGTTTCTTGACAACGCCTGAACGACATCGACCGTGAAACTCGTGATAGAAGGTCAACCAACGCGATCTTGTACTGGGAGGAGCCCGTGACTTGGGCAAGCGAGAACATCACTTAACGACACTCATATTATCATGAATCACTAGATGCGCTTTGGAATACGTTCATTGTTTGTTCACTCAGTTCATCGGTTATGACGGATGGTATCTACGCGGGTAAATCCATTCGCTGGTGACGTCCAACTGACGTGCTCGCGTCTCTCGTGCTTCCCTGCCACCATTTACTCGTCCAAGAATTCGACTTTCCTCAGTATGAACTTTCGGTCAATAGTTACGGAAATTACTATCCTATCCCTAATACCTATGCACCGTCTGTTTAATTCCCGTGACCAGAAAGAAGAAAACATTTTGTGAAACTACCCATGGCACCGATTGACCGAGAACTCGAACCGAGATTGCGAGTGTAAACCGAACCAATCCTCGTAACTTAAGCACAACCTTTCATACAGAGACTCTGCTTGGCCCGTCTACCTCGACCTGAACCTCCGATTTCCCTCCAAGTCGGCGACGGGAAGTAGGATGAAGAGACTCCCGCGCCTATCTTTTGAACACAATAACTAGAATTCTGGGCCGAGGATATCCGCGAGTCATTGTGGCTGTGCGGGCGTCAACTGCCAAATCATTCTGGCGTCCCCGTGCCATCCTCAGACGCCTCTCCTCGCCGCTGCTGCCATGTATCAAACCCCTCACATGACTTCCTCTTCCTCCAATTCCCAGGCCGTCTTCTGTGCTTCCTGGAAATTTATGAAAAGAAGATGAAGAAAATTGTTCTCGCGCATCCGTTGATGGCTCCGGTTGCAGACCTGCAACTCTTCCCCTGACATCATCCATACTCAAGTCCAACAGTTCGAGCAATCTACTACATCCAGTGACGAAGATGGTTGATACCGATCGTCAACGTCCTTTTATGCTTTCTCCGCAGCCCGTATCGAGGGCATCGGACTGGTGAGTCCTATTCCGACCACCCTTCTACGATCCAAACTCTGATATCATATTTATAAGTGTTCTCTCCTGCGAAACCCATTTTCGCTGGAGCCGGTATCCTCCTCTTGGTAGCTATTACTCTGGAACACCCTTACGTGGACTGTTCTGATGCCAAACGTACACAGGTGGCAAATGACGTTACTGCCAGTGCGAGCCAAGATGCGCCCGTCGATATCTTCGAGCGCATCGAAAGCTTCTTCAGATGGCTCGAGGAGTATAGCGAGGTGCCAACGACGGAGGCGATGAGGGACGTCGTCGTGAAAATGATGGTCGGGGTGCTTGGAATATTTTGGATCGTGACGAAGGAGATGAAGTAAGGACGAGCAAGTAAGCCGATCATTGATGATACGTCGCTCTTCGCTGACAGATGTTTACGAAGATATCAAGGGATATCCAAGACGCGCTAGGCAGACTGGATAATTGACGCAACAGGAGGTGCAGATGGCGATTGTGCAGATACTGAACATCGCACATCATATCAAGGACAGAGTAGAAGCTGTTGGCGACAAGGTCAACGTGGCTATTGAGGGTGCGTTCAGCACGTTAGCTACTCACAAATCCATCGTTAAATGCATATACGACTAGATGGCAAGGTAGTCAAAGTGACGCCAATGGAAACTTGTTGACACACTACACAAGCGACCTTCTCGCCCGATCGCGATTCGGAAACCTTCCGGGAACCCTCTTCCTTGGCTCTTTCAGGCTGTCTCGGCGGATGCTTTTCCAGGCGAGTTCGGGCCGCCGATCTCGGTGTTAGGTGTTAGTGCGAGTGTCAATTCGAGCGCTGTTGCCATCTTCGCGTCCGCTTTCTCCCCGGGAGGTAGCGTCGAGTCGCTGCTACAAGCATCATCACTCCCATCAACGGCAATAGTGCCTCCGCTTGCTCTTGCTGCCGCCGCCCGTAGGCCGACGCACCGCACGCGACATAGCGTTGAAAGACGCCAACGCCTTGTTACGTCGCGACTTGAGCCCAGATGCTTCTTCTCTCCGTCTTGGCCCTAGCCCTGGTCGACTCGCATTGCACAGGGACAGCGCGCGCGGCGGGCAGAGGAGCGGGACCTATGTGCCGAGGCGGAGCAGTTCCGATGACAGCGGTATTGGGGGTGACGGTGACTCCCTCGTGCCCATCCCGTTCCCGCGCGTCGTGTCTGGCGCTCCCTCGTCGAGCCCGTTGAATACGCGGTCGCGGTCGCAGTCTCCCTCGTTCGATCCGGTTGAGCGGACCACGTCTAAGAAGCGTGGTGCGAGCTTAACTAGTCTGGTAACGTCAATTCACCGTCATCGTTGCTCCCGCGAGGGCGGTTCCAGAGCGAGTGGATGGCGCGAGTTCGCGCAGGTGGCCGCGGCCCAACTCGTACGACGAGTTTGGTGCCAAGCCGCGGCGGTCGCGGTTCGAGAGCATGGTCAACCTCGGCGTCGCGTCGGGCGAGCAGGCGAGCGCAAGCGATCTGATGGCGCGGGATGCGACGGAAGGAAGCGTGTCTCGGCAGACGCTGGTCGTGAGGGAGGAGGGAAGGGCGCCAACGCACTTTGTAAGTGGGTCCACCTTATACGGAAGGTTGGTATTTGACTGGCCTTTTAATCATTATTAGCAACTTGGCAATTGTATCGGACGCGGACAGTTTGGCGCTGTGTATCGCGCGCTCAACTTGAACACCGGGCAGATGGTCGCAGTGAAGCGGATCGGGCTTGAAGGCCTCAAGGAGGAGGAAATTTCGCAGCTCATGCGGGAGGTCGACCTGGTCAAGCGATTGTCGCACCCCAGCATCGTCAAGTACGAGGGGATGGCCCGGGACGAGAACACTCTGAGCATTGTACTTGAGTACGTCGTCCCCTTCTTCCTTTATATACCGTGCTGTGCCACTGCCTGCCCGTTTGCCTGCTTGCTGCTGCGCATTCTGTTTTGCACATACTGACTGCGCATCACGTGTGCTCTTACAGGTACGCCGAGAACGGATCCCTTGGGCAGACTCTCAAGGCATTCGGCAAGCTGAACGAGAAGCTGGTGGCGAGTACGTGTTCAAGATCCTCGTTGGACTACCTGCATCGCAGCGACGTCGTGCATTGCGACCTCAAGGCGGCGAATATCCTCACGACCAAGACTGGGAACGTAAAGCTATCCGACTTTGGGTCTCGCTCAACCTGCGCGCGATGGAGCGCGAGATCAAGGACGTCGCGGGCACGCCGAACTGGATGGCCCCTGAAGTCATCGAGCTCAAAGGCGCGTCGCCCAAGTCGGACATCTGGTCGCTCGGGTGCACGGTTATCGAGCTGCTGACGGGACGCCCGCCTTGGGGATATTGGGAATGCTATGACAGGTGACTGGTGTTGCTCAGTTTTTCCGCAGCTGTTGACCCAAAGGAAACACGCACGTGATGTTCCGGATAGTCGAGGACGCTCTCCCCGATTCCTGAACGCTTTTCCGGTCCGCTTGTCGCGTTCCTTAAGGAGTGTTTTCACAAGGACCCGTCGATGCGGCCGAGCGCAGGGCAACTATTTGAGCATGAGTGGCTGAAGAACCATTGGGGCTTGAACAAGGTGAGTCTGGCGAGAGCCAGATGTGGCAGAATGGAAAGGCTAAATATTTTTCAAAGGACCTACGACCTCAGGATAGCATTCCTTTCCTTCGCGAGTGAGCGCCGACCTGCAGAAGAACGGCGGGGCACGGCACTTGATGGCAAATCTCGAGCTCGATTCCCCGATTCCCGTGTATGCAGGCCAACAGTTCGACGGTGACATGGCGATGCTGTCCAGCTCGCCGGGTCATCGCTCTTTTACGGGCAGCGCATCTCCAGTCCTCCCTGAAGTTCCGCAAAGCGAAGTAGACCTAAATACGTGAACATACCTTTGTCAAGACGACCTTTGGCAAACGTGCGTCTCCCACTATCAGTGAACGTGAGTTTGACCAGAGTACTGATCGAAATGTAGCCGCCAACTGTCGAGTATGCATGGAGCCGGCGAAGAAGGGCGCGGTGCTGTGTTCGCACTGCAGCCTCTTCGCACACTCCAAAAGTGCGCAGGCCGCGCAGCGCTAACCTACGATCTTCGCTCAAAACTGCTCATGCATGCTCATTTCGCGGAGCGCGGCAACAGTCCCGCCGAGTTCTTCACACGCCTGCCGAACCACCATCCAGCGAGCGCAAGCTCATCTCGAGGCAGCCTCGACCGTGATCGTGACCAGCGAGAACGGGAGCGCACGAACTCACCTCTGCTTTTTCCGACGTCGTCCCCTCATCCACCGATAGTGTATAAGGTCCTCTCGCCATTCAGCAAGCGCTCACGTGCCTCTCTCACGCCCGACCCGACACATTCCAACTCATCCGTCTCACTTGCCGGTGCTACGCCCCTCCTCACTCGCACTCGCAAACCAAAGTGACGATACCGGAGGGGAACGTCATCCGGCGGAAATTGTCCATCATCCTCACACGCCAGCGAGAACCGCAACAGGTGATTAATACGCACCTGAGGGAACGCCCGCAGTCGATCTCGAGCATCGGCTCGTCGTGCGCGAACTCACCGCAGTCGCCAGCGTCGCAATCGCCACAATCGAACAGCCTGCGTAGTCTACAGGCGGTCGTGGCTACTACGGGCAACAGCAGCAGCTCGTCCTCGGCGAGCCGGGCCGCGCGCGTCGATCCGTCCGCCGCGACGACGGCTTCTTCATTTGTCGATGCTGCGGTTGACGTCGAGGGTGCGTCGTGTGTGACGGTGCCGGATACTGCCGTGCCGACGGTCGCATCGCGGGATAAGAAGAGGATGATGACGATGACGAGGCGCGCGCGCGGCGACTCGTCCAAGGCTTCGAACGGCAGCAACTGCTCTATCCAGTGAGAGTGGGAGGACGAAAAAAAAGCTGTGTGGTGTCGCTTGCGATTTTGCTTTATTCGCTTCGCGCCATTCCCCCAATCCGTCGCTTCCACCCCAAATTTTTCTTGACCTCCCTTTACAGTAACCCTTGTCAGTTGTATGTGCGTGCGTGCGTGTACGCTTGTGTCTTCTCAGAACTGGATCTCCGCGGGTTTGTGTGTCTGATTCTGCCTGTTGTATGTACTCCCAACTTGTACTATCTACCCATTTTTTCCTTCATCTCTTCCTTCGTTCTTCATTTCTCCACCATTCATACTATGTATCCTTGATACCTCTTCCCACCCCCATCCATCAAAAGTTAATACCTTACGGACATGTCCAAGCATTCGAATTTACTCATGGTCTTTCTCTCGGTTACCGGCTACCTATCACCTACTACATCCCTACCTCCGCCGACCCATCTATCACTATACTCATTACAATCCGACGGCTTCGCCACACATTCACGGGTAATATATCTATTTATCGCCAGCTAGTTCCCGTATCGGATTAATTTGTGCAACTCGAGAGAGAAAAAAATGAGAGACATTTGTGTTAACCAGCCAACCGAAGTAACTTGATCATTCGAGACGCTTCAATTAGCGTGACTCTCTCTCAGGCCCAGGAGGACGTCGACGTTGAGATCTGAAAATGGTCCTCAAACTTCACCATGCGGGCCTCCCTCTAAGTCCGCCAGCGAAAATGATTCGCCCATCAGTGGTTTTGTAGCAAAAAAATCATATCGGATTGTCTACGAGCCGAGGCAGTGCGGGCGTCACCTCGTGGCGAACTATTCTAGATATGGTGTTCCCACTCGGCCGCTTCTCACCCGCAGTACTAGTATCATACCCTGGGCCTCAGACATCTCTCCTCGCTGCTTGCAATGTCTCAGACACCTTCCTCTTCTTCCAATCTCCAGGCCATCTTTAATGCTTCCATTAAAGAGTATCAGAAGAAGACGAAGAAAGACCTTCTCCTCCATCCGTTGATGGGCCAATTGCAGACCTGCAACTCTCCCACCGACAT